>OY728140.1:1033014972-1033267472 GCA_963277665.1 Viscum album
AGTAATACCCCATGTCTAATAAACATTGTTGACTATTATTATTACATGACACGCACCTAGTGAATTAAACCTAATAATATTTAATTAAATAAATAATATTATTTCTCATAAATTCCCAAAAAAACTACATGCCATGAATATTTAATATACACGTTGTGTACTTTTGTTTTTCCATATTTATTTATTTCCTCCACAACATTTATTAGACCTTGAATAATGGATATTTATTTCTAAAATAAATATCACTGAATTACTTTCAAATAAGTATATTATTTCTCCCACAATATATTCTCTCAAATAACTAGTGTTAAAATAAATGCGATCAGCCATCCTTAAATAATTATTAAACCACAATCAGGAATAATCTTTATTTAACTTGTTAAATTAATATTTTACTGAGATACTTGGATACACTTAGTGTGTGACCCTCTAGGCCTCTTTCTCTTTGGCATTATATGGTGCCTCTCGAGAGTCCAAGGTTAGCGTCTAGAAACATGCCAACACACTCATAGACAAAGAAGTTAACACCGCAATGATGTGACACCTCCTATGAAAGCTTACCATGTAATATAATCCCTTTGTCTCGATATCTCGAATCAAGCGGGTTTCATGCTATTGCCATCAACCTATGTGCTTGATTATTCTTTTGTTGACTTTATGGAATTGAACTTGCCCATTTATCACCATGGACATGGATTTATTTTGGCTATATCAATTCCATAAAAGGGCCTGAGATATATACTTCCGTTATTAAATAGAAGGAAAAAATCCATTCTTACATTATCTATTAATATAGTATCACTCGTGGAGCACCCAACGTATCCTACCTCACTGCGAACAGTGTTTCAACATAGTTTTCGTCAGTAAATGTAAGTGCTTGAGTTGTAATACCCCTTAATAATAATCGTAATGTCTAAGGACCAATACACATGTCCATAGATTGGAACATCCAATGATACTATGAAATGTGGATTTCCTACTGGTGGGTATCGTTCTCATAATATCCTCCTGGATATTACCAAGGGCACACACCCTGAGAAGGTTCCTCAATGTTTTATGAGTCCTCACCCCTAATTGACTGTATTATTTGTGTCCCTCAAATATCATCATCCGACCATAGAACATATATTCAAGAACAGTGTTATGGCACTTTCAGGTTCTCATCATTGTAGGGATCTACTCTGACTCTTTAATGCAACAACTATCCTTAGGACACTATCACATGCATTGTCACGTAGAAGATAAATCAATATGTGATAAGTTATTTATTAATTAATAAAGTACAATGTAGCTGGTTCTAGGACACCAAATCTAATAGACTCCCACTTGGACAAGAGCCAACTGCTAAAAACCTTTAACCCGCTAGATCTCACATGATATTCATGCTTCTGTAGAGATATGCCTTTAGTCATGGGGTCTGCCACATTCTCCTCCATGGACACTCTGCTCACTGCAACATTACCCCTTTGATAGAAATACCTCAAGACGTGATACTTCAGGAGTATGTACATTGTCTGTTGATGTGACCTTGGTTCTTTTACCAAAGCCACCACTTCAGTATTATCACAATACAACGTGATATGATATTTACTGCTAGGCACCACATCAAGCTCTGGAACAAAGTTGTGAATCCATATGGCTTCCCTGGATGCATCATAGGCTGCTATATATTCAGAATCCTCTGTATAATCGGTGACAACTGGCTGCTTTGAACTCTTATAGATCACAGCTCCCCCATTGAGACAAAAAATGCATCCAGATTGTGACTTCAGATAGTTCTGATCTATTTGAAAACTAGCATCAACATACCCTCTAATGACAAGCTCCTCGGCTCCTTCATACACCAAGAACATATCCATACTTCTTCTTAGATACATAAGGATAGCCTTAACAACAATCCAATGTTGTTCTCCTGGATCATCTTGATATCTGCCTACCACGCTCAGTGCATAGCCAACATCAATCATGCTACATAACATGGCATACAGGATGGATCCTATAGCCGAAGGATATGAGATCTTACTCATTGTATCATTCTCTTGTTGTGTCTGAGGACAAATTTTCTTAGAAAGATGTTGGCCATGTGACATTATAACCAATCCTCTATTGGATTGTTCCATACTAAATCTCTTTAGTATATAGTCAATGTATGTACCCTGACTTAGTTCAAACAACCTCTTGGATTAATCAAGAATGATTTTGATCCCTAGAATGTAGGCTGCTTCACCCAAGTCCTTCATGGAGAAACACTTGTTCAACCAGTCCTTAACTGACTTTAAGATTAGTACATCGTTTCAAATTAGAAATATGTCATCAACATACAATACTAGGATAATGACCATATTACCATTAAACCGCTTATAAACACATGGCTCACATTCATTCTTAATGAAACCAAATTACTTTATGGCTTCATCAAATCATATGTTCTATGACCTAGATTCTTTCTTTAATCCAGAAATGGATTTCCGCAACATGAAAAAAAATTTGGCTTCAGTTGGGGTCACAAACCCTTCTGGTTGTGTCATATAGACATGTTTATGAGGGTTCCTATTAAGGAATTCTGTTTTGACATCCATTTTTCAAATCTCTTAGTCATGGTAAGATGCTATGGAAAGTATGACTCTTATAAATTTAAACATGGAAATTAGTGAGAAGGTTTCATTATAGTCAATTCCATGATTTTGTCTGAATCCTTTAGCCAATAGCCTTGCTTTATTGGTGCTAACTTAACCTTCCATGTCCAGTTTTCTCTAGAATACCCATTTGCATCGAACATGCTTTACATCAACTAGATCATCAACCAGAACCCGGACGTGGTTTTGATACATGGAATCCATCTCAAAATTCATAGGTTTTATCCATATTGAAGCTTCTGAGCTTTCTACTTCTTCCATGTAGGAGAGAGGTTCATCATTGTCCAACAATAATGGTTCACCATCCTTGGTGACTAGGAAACCAAATCTCTCTAGTTCTCTTACCTCTCTTGATCTCCTATGCAGTACTTGTGTTTCTAGAACCTCTTCCATGGGGACTTGTGGAACTTGTTCCTGTACCAACTCCAGTGTATCTTTAGCATCAACTTCATCGAAGTTAATCTTGATCCCACTATCTGTTTTTAGGATGTACTCCCTCTCAATAAAGACGCCTTGTCTGGAGACAATAACTTTCTTTTCTAAAGGGTTATATATGTAATATCCTTTCATTTCATTGGGATATCGTATAAAGATACACTTCATGCCCCGTGGTGAAAGTTTTGTTGCCTGATAAGGCCTTAACAAATTCCTTGCTTCCCCATACACGTGTGTACGACAAAATGAGATTCTTTCCATTTCATAACTCGAAGAGAATTCCATTTTATACCTTAGTTGGTACTCAGTTTAATGTGTATGTGGAAGTTTGTAATGCATATCCCCAAAAGGATAATTGAAGATCTGCATGACTCGTCATCAACCTAACCAAGTCCAAAAAGGTACAGTTCCTCCTTTCACTAACAATATTCCATGGTGGTGTATAAGGAGGAGTGAGCTGAGATAGAATCCCAGACTCCCGTAGAAGAATGATGAAATCTTGGTTCAGATATTCTCTACCTCGATCCATTCAAAGATTCTTTATCTTCTTACCATTGTGATTCTCTACTTCATTCTTTAATTCCATAAATTTCTATAAGGATTTTAACTTATACCTCCTTATGTAGAAATATTTATATCTACTTAAATCATCAGTAAAAGTAATGATGTAAGAATATCCACCTCTAGCTTCTACTGGAAATGGTCCACACACATCTGTGTCCACCAATCCTAGAAGCTCTATGACCCTTTCACCCTGTCCATCGAAAGGCATATTGGTCATTTTTCCTTGTATATAAGCATGACATCTATCAAGGGGTTTTAGCTCAGTAGAGTTTAAATAGCCATCTAGTCAGAGATTTGTCAAGAACTTCTATTTTACATGACCGAGATGGTGATGCTACAACTGGGTGATGTATGAGTCATGTGAGTTTGTTTCGTTATCAATTGCCAACACTTGGTTTTCATAATTTAATACATAGAAACCATTATTTAAATGTTCCATACCATAACATATGTTGTTCTTATAAAAGAGACAACCCTTATTTCCAATATTAAAAATAAATCCATCCTTATCCAAAAAAGATATAGAAATTATGTTCTTGGTAACACTAGGAACATAATAACATTTATGTAAAACCAAAATCATCCCTATTGGCAATGAGAGGTGGTAATTTCCAATAGCTAATGCAAACAGCCTTGTGCCATTGGAAGCTCAAAGATCCACCTCCCCTCAAGAAATATTTATAAATCTACTTGGTTTCTGCATTTGAATACAGATATGAGCCCCAAAGGCTATATCTAATACCCAATGTGTATAAATGGAAAGATTACACTCTATAATGAACTCAACTTTAGCATCCCATGCTTCTGGGTGCCGTTCTACTTCCTGTGGCTTTTCCTGCCACATGGAAAACATACAGCCTCCCGTTCCTTTCCCTACCTTTGGATCTTCCCCTTCAAGGAGGGACGACGCACGGGGGCTTCAGCCCGTTTATAAGTATTTGCCCCCTTTTCCTTGTACTTCCTTTTCTTATTCACTATAATTATTATGGGTTTGTCACACCCCATGTCCTTATCTACATGGAAAATTAAGGCCAAAAGTTATGATAGACTCTTCTCATTGTTTCTCTCGTTGTTGTTTACAATAAAGCCAGAGAAGGTATTTGGTAGTGATGATAAGATGAGATCTATACAAAACTCATCCGGGAACATAATCCCTAAGATGTCCAGGTGTCCAATGTATCCAATGAGATTTAATACACATGTACCATCTAGTGCAGAATCTCCAATCTTAGTTGTAAACAAATCATTGGAGATCTCATATCTCTCCTGTCTCACCTTCTCTTGATAGAGATCCTTAAGGTGAGACATCATTCTATACATTTCCATGTTTTCACATTTCTTCAAGAGCTCATTAGACATGGACAAAATCATGAAACAATGGACATCTGTGGAATCATCCATTTGTTTTATATACAGAGTTAGTTTCTCATCACTAGCCTCTTTTCCAGGTACAAATGGAATAGGATCTTCCGACACATACAATTTCCTCTCGTGGTGAAGGATGACGCTTAAACGCCTCTGCCACTCTTGGAAATTGGTGCTGGTGAGAAGGTTTTACTTTTCAAGTGTGGTTCAAAATGATATGTTTGAAGTAATTTTCTTATTGTTTCTACAAATTAAGATGATCAATAGTTTATTACTTTATTATGATAAAATTGATATAAATAAATGAATTAATACTTATTAGTCTCCCACTATTTTATCGAAATCCAATATCCCTCACCATTGACTTTGGAATAATTTGTTGCCTGAATATTGTAGTGGAAAGGATCCATGTTTCCCTTTGCATTACCCTAACTAGGGTTGTTCAAGAAACATGAAGGGTTTTAGGTAGGCATTCCAAGTTCCAATTGCATTAACTCACAACTCCATGATCCGTTGAGTGAACTCCCCATTCCTGAAATCCTTTTATTTTAGTTTTCCTAAACCTTTGCCTCTTGGTCACACCAAGTCCTGCTGTGGTAGTCCAAAATTGAAGCGAACCAAGTCATGTCAACCCAAAACCTTGAATTAGAATTCCTTGATAATTGAAAGCACCCCAAATAGGGTTGGTCAAGCTCTTTGAACTTTGGTTTGATTCTAACTTAGATTATGGAAGGCTATACCGACTTAATATTTCATTGAGAGATTTTATCCTTATACATAAATTTCCATTTTATTATCTTTGATTACAAGATTTTTAATATTAATTGGGATATAATTAAGTTATTAACGATGTCTAAGATAATATTTTACGCATAAGACACTCTTATTTTAGTTCCATCTTGCATGCTTGTATAATTCATTAATTGTGTGATCGGGAAAACACACCCACAATAAATAAACCATGAAACTGAAAGAAATAAAATAAATGGTATGATAATGAGCTTGTTATATTGGTTAGTTTATCTAGTGGTTGATAAACTAACCCAATACCTAAGGGACAAATAGCTTGAACCTTTTGGGTTCGTGTTTAGAGCTTTCCACCTATCCACCTTTGTATCTTCTTGGATTGGTTTCACCTTGGCTCCTAACTTGAGCTACCTCCAATAGCTTGGGATCTCTATCCATTACATATGCTTTTATCTCACACGTAGGTGAGGGGTAAAATGCGGTTTTACATAAATGAAACCTTTGGCACGCATGCCCTACATATTAATGATTAAGGGCTCGCAGGACAATAAATTTAATTTAAATAAATAAATTAAATGAAACCATTCACATACAAAGGTATTGGTATAGCTCAAGATCATCCATACATGAAACAATATTTATGCATAAATAAAACTAGCATTCAATTTTTTAATCATTATTGCTTAAGATAAATCATGCTCGAACCAATTAATTATCTTTAATTAATCAATCTTTTTATCATAAACCTTTTTTTTGAATTTCCTTGAGATTCTCAACCATCATAATTTTAAAAAAATAAATTTATTTAAAATTATCTTTATACGTAACTTGTACCTTGGAGGAAACCCAATGAATTTCTATTCATAACTACCCAATGAGTAGAAATGAACATTACATAGATGTTAAATTAAACACGCATATATAAAACACCTATCAGGTGTTGTGCCTTAGCTTTATGCCTGCACCATGGTATAAGTCTCAAGGGTTTGTATAATATAATAATAAATTTTAATAAATCTACGTAATTTGGATGAGTACACGACGTGTAGTTCCGACTATACGGTCTGTACTTTTGTTCACCGTCCATCCGAAGTACACACCCAGGGACATGGAACGTAGATGTACTTGGGAAATTTTCAGAGTACACAGAGTGTTCAGTGGGACACATGCCTTGTACTATCCGCGTTACACGGTTTCCCGTACTAAAATCCGTGCATGGGGTACATTGTCCAACCCTACCCCAAAGGGACTACACACTGTATTCAATGGTGCACATGGCGTGTAATCTAGAAACCGTATGCCACCTATTCTTGGTCAACACATGGTATCATTTATGACTTAGGAATAATCCAACACACAGCCCGATTCAGCAGACCAGTCCGACGCATTGAACCTACACTACATGGTGAGTACTTCTGAATACACGCCGTGTATTCTGGTGTTGTATAGACAGGAACATTTGGCACCTCCGGATAAGATCCTCTATTTTATTTTAATAAAAATTAAAAGACAAAATTCATTTGTGTAAGTTGAACAAGAAACGAGAGAGGAGGAACAGATCTCAAGATTCATATTTATAGAACGATTAAGTTGAATTAAAAAAATAAATTATTAAATTCATAAACCACCAACGAAAAAATAAATAATTATAATCAACTATAGGACTTCCTCTGATACCACATGTTGGTTCCGGGCATAGTGGAAGCACGTTGGTTGGTTTGCCAAAATTTAATTTTAGTGTTAACAACGATCAATTCAAGACCCATCATGATAATAAAACGTCGGATCTTCAGAATAGAACAAAGAACAAAAATGAAATAGGGGTGTCCCAGAACTATATAAAAGAGCATCATATGTTGGTTATAATTAATTTAATTAATTGAAAAGAATTACCTTGATGTAATTATTTCTTCGTTGATATCTCCGGTCATGACCCGATGTGATCTTTTATTGTGTCTTATAATCCATGTCTAGGTGTAACACCCCAAGCTTCCACTGTATACTTGTCTTTAAATAATAAAATAGTGTGTGTTGTACGCAACTTCGAGTTCTAACACACCACAACCAATCAAACTAACCGTTATGAATAGTAATACCCAATTTTTGAAATTTTATAAATTTTATCTTTCAAAATGGACTTTATTTTTGAATTTAGAATATCAAAATTAGCATAGGGTGAATTTGGGGTATTTTTTTGGAAACATTCAATTTCTGATGAATAGTGAAAAACACTAAGTTATAGTGTAAAACCAAATTTTTATTTAAATAATTACTTATTTTATTTAAATTTATTTGAGGTCAAAATAGATACATAATGCATATATAAGTTCAATTTAATTCATTGGAGTTCATTTATAATAATTTAGATATATAAAAAAATTATTGAACTTTTTACCATCTTTTACCCACCTACTAGGAACATTTAAAAATTTACATAAAACTTAATTTTAACTCTTCTGTGAGTTGAATTTCAAAATTCCGAGAAACATGGTTGATATCAGTAAGGAAAATTTGGTTCAATAATTTTTGGTGAATACTAACTTTTTACTTTTATTTATTACGGTTAAAAGTAAATAGGGTAATTAAGGGAAAAAATGACATTATTATTACCCTAAATCATGTCCTAATTCTATTGGATAAGTGTAATTTGACCAAAAAAAACCTTTGGAATACAATATTATCCTTTAGGTTCACTTAGATTAGATTAGGACATTTATTATTATTTTATTTAAAGAAGAGTTAAAAGAGTTAAAATCAATGTTTAATAACTAAAACATTTAATATAGGGTTTTACAAAAGATAAATTAGACTATAAATCTTCATTAGAAATAAAAAAATATTTCCAACATAATGGTATTTTATTTATAATTTTTATACATTAAATAATAAAATTTATTTATGACACAATGATGATGCAGTAATTACCGTATTAATGAAAGATTAAAATAATTGACATTATAAATTTCCAAATAAAATTTATTTGAGACTTTTTATAAATTCCACTAATTTTATTGGTTAATATGAAATGTTAGGGTTGGTTAGATTATTTTTTTAGAAGTAATAATCCTTTTATAAATTTATAAAAAACAAAATACGAAATAGTGCCAAAATTGACATAAAATGGGTTTTAAAACAAATATTATATTATTAATTGATATAATAGTCATAAAAATATAAGGATCGGAAATAAGACTTTTATAATAATATATGAAATTAATTAACCAATTGGGTGTTTATTTTAATTTTATAGTATGTCTATTAATCATATAATATAAAAATACAAAGAGACATGGTAAATGTAAAACTATTTAACTAAGACTTAAATCTAAAAGTTAAGGTTAATATAGTGACCTAAAACTGTCTAAAACCTATTGTTTGAGAGGTTTTTGACCCATACCCACATTATCATATAATTAAATAATTTATGATCCATTAGAAACCGAAAATGAGTTTATTATAAAATAATATTCCAAGCTTTTCCTAAAGTGACCCTCACCTCTCTTATAAAAAGGAACTTCCCCTTCTCTTAGTTTCACACCTCCAAAGCCATTTGGCTCCGCCAAAATCTATCCAAATACCTTCTAAACTGTCCTACCTTCATTCTAGATTCCTCAATTTAGTCAATAAGGCATCCTAAGGATCCATTTTGATCAAATCAAAAGGAATAACCTGAAGAAGCGGTAAATATTTCATCACCTCTTTCAAGTTATTTTCTTCTTCCACTTCATATTTCTTTGTTGTTTCCATTCTAAAATAATAACTCCACTATCTTCTATATACTGTGAAGTTATTATAAATATGGAACAACCATATTCATTATTCTATCCATCCTTTGAATGACAGGTCACTATATGTGTATACGTACGACTTACCGTCTCCACGCCGTGGTGCAATTGTTATTCAATACATTATTATTTGGATGTGTATAATAATGATGTGTGATTGATTTAAATAATAAATATATCATGATAATTATTCTGTATATATGATATACCATCCAATTCCACACCTTTAGTGAAATGATATGGTCTATCCTGCATGCGTACGAATTACCGTCTCCACGACGCGATGAGATTCATTTCCAAGTTCATCATTCATCGACGATTATAAAAATATATATTACTAATAAGTATGTAATATATGACATAATAATTCTACTAGATATATATATATATATGTATGTATTTATGTACTTACATATATCTTATTCACTTACTTCCGTTCAATACGATATGAAAAAAGAAACAACGTTTATGCGTACGTATGACCTACCGTCTCCATAAATGGTGTTTTCCATTTCATATATCTATCTATTATAAATATTTATATTCTACATATGTATGATTTATAAATCAAGGTTTATATTCTAGTATTATTTAAATTTAGATCTAAATGATACGATCAAGAATAACATGTTAAAATATGTACGATAAAGAAAGAGATTATTACCCAAAATGTTAATTTAACATGAAAATCATTATTAAATGGGTATTATGAAGTCATAAATGAATTATTTATGATTTAATAAATATGAATATTGTTCTGTTATAATCTAATAACATAAAATGGTCATTATATAAAAGGTTAAACTTACCCTCGACCAAAGGAAAGTGCAAGGTGAGGGTTAATATCACAATCTCTTTATTACCTGAGGTTGTTTTTACGTAAGTATATACTGGGGTTTATTTATTATCCATGTCTATATTTCATGAAATAGTTTTCAAAGGGATTATTTTAAGTGGCTTTTTTTACTAAAACATCATTTTAAATGTTTTAAATATTTATTCCTCTATATCATTCTCATTAATGTCCATGTTTTCATAATGGACTTTAAGTATTTATCTATATAGACATGAATGTTTTTAAAATGTTAATTCCTTTCAAATGTTTCAAAGTGTTATGTGACACTTTGATTCAAATAATTTCTTTAAATATCTTCCTTTCTAAATTGTGAGACTTTTAAATGTTTTCATGAAAAATGGATATTTCTCTCCAAGAGTTTTACAAATCATTTTCCTCTATGTCAACATCCTTTGGTGGATTTTAAACTTGTTTGAAGTTGATTTATTATGATACAAAACTTCCATATTATATTGACGGTTTTGTGATATGTTTGACCATGGATGTGTTATTTTTACACCATTCATTGTTTATGGATAAAGTGTTGACATTTTTTATGGTAGTTTTAATACGAATGTTTATGTTATGTTTAAACCATTTCATATGAGGAATGCATTGGACTTAGTAAGTGATGGGTGGAGCCCGCTATAACAACTTGATGCATCGGTAGGTCTTATGAGAAAAAATAGTTTCTTGGCACAAGTCCTTGACAAAATCTTATCTGTAGTCTTGGAATAAGGCCCTTCCTATGTGGTTATGAAAGTCTGGAATTATGCATTCCATCATTATGAAAGTAGCTATTGATATAGCATGTGATTATTCGACTGGTAGAATATCCATGTGAATAATTAAATTGCATTATTTTATTTTTATCTTTGCGATATTATGCTGATGTTCATGTTTAAAAGGATTTTTTTAGTCTTATACATTTCCTTAAATGTTTATGCTTATTTATGAAATTTTCTGCTATATTGTTATCCTTACTGATCATCTGAGCTCACCCCTTTCTATGTTTCATTTTTCATTGGATGAGAAGAAATATATTATGACTGACCTACAGGGATAGTCTATGGGATCTCAATGTTTTATATGGAAACAATGTTGTTGTAGTTTTCCATTTTATTATATAATGTAAACCATATGAACGTATCTAGTACTTACAAGGATACTAAACTAATCGGTCTTTCAAGATTTAATGTTTTGTGATCATGCCAATGATACGTAATAATGCACCAACTCAAGGCCTCTAGGGTCGGGGAGTTGTAGTAGGATTCCTCTAGCAGTGATCGATATGTGCTCCAGGTATCATTGAACATCGTTGAAGGGATCTCTGGGTGCTAGCACAGAGGAACCTTCACTTGTGATGTCCAACTTTGAACACCTTGATCCGGTGGAGGTGGATCTTTCTCTCATATCTTGAGAGCGTTCTTGGTGGAAAAAGAATCATCTTATGTCTTGAGAGGTTTTCCAAATCCATTATGCATAACCACAGAAAAAAATGGCCAGGCGAATGAGAAATATATATAATTGGGATTTTTAATTACATAGAATAATAAAATGAATTAATTATCCTAAATAATTTATTCATTTCATTTAATTTTTAGTAATACCCCATGTATAAGAATAATAGTTTACTATTATTACTACCTGACATGCGCCCAGCGAATTACACCAAATATTATCTAATTAAATAAATAAAATTATTTCTCATAAATTCCCAAAAAAATACATGGCGGGTATATTTAATATACATGGTCTGTACTTTTGTTTTTTTCCCATTTTTTTATTTCCTCCAACACATTTATTTGATATTAAATAATGGATATTTATTTCTAAAATAAATATCAGTGCATTACTGGCTAATAAATATATTATTTCACCCCCAATATATTTTCTCGAATAACTAGCATCGAAATAAATGTGATCAGCCATCCATAAATAATTATTAAACAAAAATTTAGAATAATCTTTATTTAACTTTTTAAATTAATATTTATCTGAGATACTTGGACACACTTAGTGTGGGACCATATAGGCCTTTTTCTCAGTGGCATTAGATGGAGCCTGCCTAAAGTCCTAGGTTACTGTCTAGAAACACTCCAAGGCACTCATAGAGAAATAAGTTAACGTCACAATGATGTGACACCTCCTATCAACGCTTACCATGTAATATAATCCCTTTGTCTCGATATCTCGAATCAAGCGGGTTGCATGCTAGTTCCATCAACCCAAGTGCTCAATTATTCTTTCTTTGACTTTCGAGAGCTGAACTTGCCCATTCATCACCATGACCATGGATGTATTTCGGATATATCAATTATATAAAAGGGCCTGAGATATCTACTTCTGTTATGTAACCGAAGGTACAAATACTTTCTCGCATTATCTATTAATGTAGTATCACTTGTGATGCACCCAACATATCATACCTCACTACGAACAGTGTGTCGTCACAGTTTTCGTTAATGCATTTAATTACGCAAGTTGTAATAACCATTAATAATAATCTTAAAGTCTAAGGACCAATACACAAGTCCTCAGATTGGAACATCCAATGACAATATGAAATGTGGATTTCCTACTGGTGGGTCTCGTTCCCATAATATATTTCTAGATATTACCAAGGGAGAATACCCTGAGAAGGTGACTCAATGTTTTATGAGTCCTAACCCATAATAGCTTGTATTATTTGTGTCCCTTAAATAACATCATCCGACCATAGAATATATATTCAAGAACAATTTTATTTCACTTTCAGGTTCTCATCATAACAGGGATCTTCTATAACCCTTTAATGAAATAGCTATCCTTAGGATACTATCACATGCATTTTCACGTAGAAGATCAATCAATATGTGATAAGGTATTTATTAATGAAGAAAATACAATGTAGTTGGTTCTAGGCCACCAACTCTTACATGCAACATATACTTGGATTATCCCGTTCAGTGGAATGTGTCACATGCATGGGGATATGCACTCAAGGAGGATATATGTGGCTGGTTACCAATGTTCTATCCCGCATTGTGCTGAAGATGCTAGGTTTCTTCTATTGTGGTCTAAAATTAGGTAGAGCTAGTCCTTGAGGACCCATATTGTGTATGGTACTTGTGTGACCAATTGTTGTTATATCTGTACCCTATTTATATTCATGGAATAAACTTGTATATTTTATAAACTTATGTTAAGGGTATTGTTAGTGTCCTCATGAATCTGGTACTCACACCATAATCAATCATTTTAGTGCTTTTATAGACATCATGACTAGGGTCCCAACAAAGGGAGAAGGCCCAATGGTGGAAATTTGATCAGATAGAGTTGGAGGATGCGGTCATTATTAGATTATGTTTAGGAAATATGTCTGCCGCTACCATTATTTTAAATATTTAACTATACATGTTATCCTTGTTTTTTATGATTATTATATCATGTATGTAATCTTCAATTTTATTCATGTACTCTAATTTTTATTTATATATTGATGTTATTTTTTATAATTATCATGACATGATACAAAGGGTATAATCTCCCCACTGATGGATTTAGACCCTCACTATTAGTCAGTAACTTCTTGCATACGGGGAGGCTCTCATGAGGCCATGTGAAAATATGGCTCGGACATGGTGGTTTTAGTTTGGATGTTATAAAATAGTTATTGTAAGAATAATAATAAATTAAATTAGAAGTTGTTATAAACTTATAGAACATTCTAAATAGAATATAATATTTCCATTGGACTTATTGGGAATTAAATAAAATGTGTATTGAATAAATTCTCATTCAAGAATTAAGAATGTTTAGAAATATTATATGAAGAAGGATGAATTATCCTAGAGTCTAAGAAATGGTGATTACTTTGTCATAAGTAAGAAGTAAAAACTTCTAAATTTCAAGAATGGATTGATTTAAGTTGTTAATGAGTGTTACCAAAATATTTATCTCATTTTCAAGTAAGACACAACGATATATTATTTCATATTTAGAATAACTATTCTTATGCTAATTCAAACCTAACTAATGGTTATCTAAACCATGGATCATAGAGATATACTGTAAAGAATGATGAATATAAAATATAGATCTCTAACCCTATTGTAGAAAGATAATTAGATGTAAAACAAAACATAAAGTAGTTGACTTTTTTATACTTGTAAATGTGTTTTAGTCTTTATTTAGATAATATAATAGGTATATTAAAAAACTAATTATCAATTTTTTAGATAGAGAACCATTTTTGAATTAAGTCACATTAAAATTTTTCGAGTTACTTCAACTATTTCATTTGAACTCTTTTTAAGCTATAGGTAAATTCATATACTTTATGACATTCCTTTACTTTTTTTTAGAAATTATCAGTCCAGTAAATGAGAAAACTTGGAAAAGATATAGGAACCTTTGATTTGTCTTATTATAGAAAATATTTTCTAGGTAATAATTTTCCATAAATATGGATTAAAGGTATTCCCAATCTCATATTTCCGTATATACATCAATATAGTGATAGTAGAAAGAGTAAGTTCAATGTTGTGTCTTATATATATTTCAAATCTTCCAAGACATGTTTTGAAAATATTATTGAAATAAATAACCTTATGTTAACTATATTGAATAATGGATTTTATACCAATTTCGATATGATAAGAATAAATTAAGACATAACCCTATGTTTTTTTTGTTTTTTTGTTAAATGGTGGATTTAGAGACAAATAAACATTAAACATTTAGTGCATCTTATTTAACAATTCTATACCCATTAAGGATATTAACATATAGTCAATAATGAATATTTCTCCATAATACAAACTTTTCTCTTTAATATTATTGGGAGAAGACTTAACCTCTATGGGTTTAGGATCAGAATGAACCTAAGTTTGTATAGGAATACTAGAATCCACCGAGTTTAGTAGGGGAGAATCAGTTATAGATAACCATACTTTGTAGGAATACATAACCAAAGAGGTATTTTGTGTTCACTGTGGTTATAGAATTCAACCTTTTTAATACATAAAAATTTCATTAAATGGTACAATATTTAATAAAACATAGAATATTTTGATGTTTAGTTTCTTGGAAATTAGAAAAATATTACATAGAAAATATAAAATTTATTCTAATCCACTCAAAAATATTATTCATAGTTTCATAATACGTTACTTTTATTTCATCCCATATCCCAGAGACATGCATCAAAAGAAAGGGTGGGCATAAATCCCATGAAGGTAATAATAGAGTAAATATGTAGAATATGATAATAAGTAATAACAATAGGGTATGATCATAAGAACTTGAGGAATATCAAAAATTAAGGATTTTGAAGCATAACTTGGAGATGTGTCTATAAAATAAAAATGATACATTCATAATAATATCACCAAGGTTGATTACCAATGTTCCATAAGACATAATTACAAAGGATATTCACTAAGGAATCATAAAACAAGTTATCTCTGGATATTAATTATTTAACCAATGAATTGGTTTCTATAAAGTTTTAAACTTAATATTTCTAAATTCATGTGTTACACATATATCATAAGAAAAAAATTGTTAATAAACCATGGTAAAATAATTAATTAGTTTCGTGTAAAGAATATTAAATTCATAAATTCTTAAATTTATGGGAATTACATCATTTTAACCCATGATTTAGGAATGAAGTAATCATATTTAGAATTACCCAGTTAATAAACCATGTTTACATTTATATAAATTACTATAAATATATAAATGGGGTGGGTATTCACAGTAAACGAATATTTCATGTAAAAATAGTGAAATTCATGAAATGATTTCGACAGTTCATTGGGTAAACAACATGGATTAAGGAAAGAGAATTATGAGAGGGAACAATGGTCCCTAATTTATAAAAACTATTTTGGGAGTAATTGGTTAATAATAAGTGTATGGAAAGAAATTAAATTAATATTTGTAATCCATACCAAAAAACTGGTACTTGAAAGAAACATTAAGAGAGGAGAGTTTCCTTTTCTTAAAGAGTTGATTCTTAAAACTTTAGGATGAAACCGTAAGACCCTAACTACACCTTTTAGTGAAAATTTGGGAGGTAAAATAGATCTAATTTCATGTATTATGGATTTTTAGTGGAGATTAAGGGTGGTGTGGGTGGATATTTATAGTAAAAGTGAAGGAATTGTTTAATAATTTTAAAATATTAGTTTTGTAATTATAGACAGTTAAAAATGAAAAACAATTGATTTACCCATGTTTTTACTCAATTATTATACATTTAGGCCATGTTTTATAATATTTCAATGTATTAAACCCTTAATACTTTTTAAATATTAATGTTTCCATGGTAAAGATAATTTTCCCCAAAATATAGTTTTTAAAGCATTAATTCCCATTTTAGAATTTGGAAAGTTAATTATAGTTTTAGAAATTAATTTAAGTAAATTAAAATAAATAATATTACTAAAATAATTTATTTTTGGTCATGGATTGTATTTTTTAAATAATTACATCATTATTACATATTCTTTAATTTATAAAACATACGAAAAAAACTATAGTTTTACTATTCATTGTAAAAAAGTATTTTTAAAAATTATTATAATTTCACCCTGGAAAACTATTGACATGATAATGTTAAATATATTTTTTCTTTTATAAAAATATTTTTCTAAATATCAAAATTTTAACATTTAAATAAAAAATTATTATTTATTAAAAAATAACAGTCTCTACGACCTAGTTAACATTCTCACACTTATATAAATTTTCCATGAAATTATAAAATTATATTATAAATTATATTTAAATAAATAGTTTTTATAGGACTATTTAATGAATATAAATTATATTTATAATACCTTAATTTATTATAAGTGTATATTTTTTCTGAATATACAATAATGTTATATGTGTATATAAAAAAATATTTATCTTATTAATCTTAGAATTAGGTTTATTTTATTAACTAAAGTAATAATGATACTGGGATAGAACAAATATATATTTAATTTATATAAATGAAATTAAACTTTTATGATACTAAGTTATTGATACATAAACCCTTATTACCCCATTATATGATCTAAGGTTAAGGCATGTGATAGTGGTAGCTCTATGGGGTGGCTCAACTAACATTGATATAGTACCAATCTCTACTAACTTAAAATTATCAAATATTCAAATCCACTCAAGCCTTAATTGTTAAATTTCTACCTATGTTTGGTTAAGGGTGAACCCCAGTGATGCTACCACCCTCTCATGTTTTGACAAACATGCTTCATAAGGAATGATTATACTAGTTATGACCATTATTTCTTCTTTATACATTCAATAAACTTTTATCATTAACCTTAATATACAATAACTTGAACGATCAAATTATAACAACTACATTACCAATGGTCATTATTTCCAAAGTTCATAATTCCAAATAGTCTTATAGACCAATAATCATATTATATAATAGTAATGTAATGATAATGTGACATTCATGCCCTAATGAACACATTTATGATTACATTATATATATATACAACCAAACATACACATTTAAAACTTCTTTTCCAAAAGTTTTTTATAATTTATTTGAAAATGTATATTATATGGTTAATGTTTCTTTTTTTATTTTAACAGTTTTCATGGATTGTGTAATCTTTATGGTAGAATTTGACCCTATAATGTATACCATTTCATGGTTGTTATCATTCAGTTTTTATGTACCTATAATAGCCTTAGATATAGTATTAAGTATTATTACTTGACATGTAATATATTTTTTACAATATTCTTTCCATTTACTTCAATTTTTCTATATAACTAAATCATCATTACGAAAAAGGAGTAATTTTATTAATCAAAGGAGTAATTTTTAGGATGTTACATTCTTCCCTTTAATAAACTTCATCCTTAAAATTAATATCCTACATCAAAACAAATGAGGGTATTTTTTCTTCATCACTTATTTAGGTTCCCAAGTAGCATCTTTAAAATTGTTATTTAGCTATAGGAATTTAAAAAGTTGTGTTATATTATTACATAACAATACTTTATTTTTATAAATAATCTAGACTCGTTCCTATTCGTATAAAAAGTTTGGTTCCAATTTCACACAATTAATATCTAATATATGAGCTGGGTTAAAAATATACATTCTAAATAGAGACAAATAAAAGATATCATGGACATTAGAAAATATTTTTAGGTATTATTAATTCATAATGAAACACTTAAACATTCTATAGAATCTAAAATGGTACGAATTATATTGGATTTAGTTCCCCTTATTTCCAAATCTCAAAACCCCTTTTCAGAGTGATATTTTTAGAAATACATGGTCCCCAACATGAAATTCCATGTCCTTCAGCTATTTGCAGAAATTTTCAATATACTTTGAGTATCCTTATTATGTTTTTGAATCACTTGTATCTTTTATATAGTTCCATTCACGATTTATTATCTTAATAATTTTGCTTATCCAATTTCATCCTAACATATTAGTGTTCTACAACTTTTTCCATAGAGATATTCAAAATATTCCATTTGAATACTTAAGTGGAAAATATTTATATTAGGGAATTGAAAAAGAGGATGATGTTGGTGCCAAATCACATGAAAATCAAGTGAGTTAGTTTTTAGAATGTCTTCCAATGATTTAATTTTTCTCTCAGAATACCCCCCAATTTGAGGATGGTAGGTTGTGCTCATGTTTACTTCTATAGTCATTGCATTAAAAAGATTATCTTAAACTTAAATGTAAATCTTAGACAATGGTCAGAAACAATCGAAAGAGGTACTCCATGTTGCCTCACTATTTTTTGAATATATAGGTGAGATAAGATCTCTAGAGATAAATCCCCTATTATTGAAATGAAATGTGATTAAATTTTCAACCAATCAATGATACCTATATATAATTTTTTCCCTTGAATTTATTAGGAAGGCCTGTGGTAATGTCCATAGTGATATTGTACAACTTCCATGCAGGTAAAGGCAATGGTTTCAATACACATTTTGGTAGTTTTCACTCAGTCCTCAATTATTGACACACCATGAACCTCACAGTATAATTATAAATATCCAATTTCATATTATCCCACCAATAATGATCATGAAGGTAACTATACCTTTAAGTGCTTCTAGGATGTATAGAGAATTGTGATCTATATGATTAAACCATCTTCTCCTTCATTATTTTTATAATACATAGGATATATATATCCGTGTAAAAATATTAGAACACCTTCTTGATCAATATTTAATTAATGAAACATCCAATTTTTCATGAACTATATCGTATTTTTCAGAAAATGATCTTTTCTTTGAGATTTATTGATCATCTCTAATAATTATGGTTGAGAAATCATTTGGGATAGGATTGATGATGTCTATTAACATATTATTCCCATGTATAACCCTACAAGGTCATTGATAAACTAATAACTTTCAATATGAATCATTTTAATAACACCAAGATATTTCCTAGTCAATATATCTATAACATTTTTAACTCTTATGTGATGGAAATGAATTTAAAAATCACAGTCTTTAAGAAGCTCCAGCCATCTCCTTTTTCTCAGGTTTAGTTCCTTTTTGTGATTATATTATTTATACTTTAGTGTTATATGTATATACCATATTTCCCGCCATAAATATCATGTCTCCATATATTTAGAGATAAAATGATTGTAGTTAACTATAGGTAATGATTAGTATAATTTTTCTCATGATTCTTAAACTATTAAGATTCATTGGTGATAAACTTGTAATTTTGTACAAGGAAATATCCAATAAATTTTAGAGATGCATCACTATAGATCACAAATCATTCTCCAACAGAGGGTAAAGTTATCCCTAGTTCACAAGCCAACCTCTTTATTAGTTCTTGGAAACTTTATTCACACTCCTTTCTCTAGATATATATAACTATTTTTTTGAGTAAACATGGTTAGTGAATTATAATTCCATGTTTATTTTCATAAACCTTCTATAGAATCCTTATTTACCAATGAATCCATGAATCATAGTTAGGGTTGTGTGACATGTACATTCCTTTATAATCTTTCTCTTTGATGAATCCACTATGATTCCTTCACTGGTTATAATTTTTCCCAAGAGTGAAACTTGTTGTAACCAGAACCCACATTTAATGAATTTACCAAAAATATTCTCCTTCCTGAGAGTTGGTTTTATGACCCTTAGATGATCCTAATTTTCATTGTCTCCTCTTGAATATACCTGAATATATTTAATAAATAATACCAATAAAATTATCTTGTAATTTCTTAAATAATATATTCATCAAATACATAAACATGGAAGTATCATTTTTCAAGACAAATGCAATTACAAAAAATACATAATGTCCATATACTGTTCATAAATAATTATTTAGTATATCTTATTTCTTCACCCTGAACTAATGATAACTTGATCAAAGGTCAATATTAGAGAGGAATTGATCCCCATAAATCTAGTTGAATATATCATAAATAGTCAAAGATGAAATATTTTCTTTATTGTGATACCATTAATATCTCTAGAGTAAATTCATAATAGCATCGATCCAAATTTCTTTTTCAAAAAGAGAATAAGTCCTCCCCATGGAGGCATACTTGTTTCAATAAAAAAGTTTTCCATGAGGTAATGTTATCGATTATTTTATTCTTATAACTATATATATTACATTATATAAGGGGTCTTTGATATTGTCTTGGATATTGGTATGAATTTAATTGATAACTATATATATCTTTTTAGTGGAGGTCCAAGTAACTCTTTAGGAAATACATCAACAAATTCCTAAAAATGGGGAAATTTTATATTGTTATAATTTAATTTTCTTCCCCCTATTAACTGATTTTATCTATTAAAAAGTATATAAGAGGTTTTTCTTGACAAAGACCAGGCTATGTTATATTTCCATCAAAAATAAATCCATGTTTTCCATTCAATATTTCTCATTGTACATTTCTACTATATTAGATCTTATCAATATACATTTTGATCTGATCCATCCCTAGTATTGTCCAAAATGTTACCATGGGAATGACTACTAGATTTGAGATAATATTGTTCTCACTAAAGTTTACATTAGAGTTTCATTAAGCCTTTGATTATTGGGTAATACCTCCAGAAGTATTAATTGATGAATCTAATTCTGTCAGTTCATGGTTCGATTCCACATTCTTTGTAAACATAAATGAAATAAATGAATAAATATAGGTAGATACAAACAAAGTACTTTCTATATTTTAGAGCACAGTAAGTGTACCTTCCACCACATCATTTGGAGCCTCTACTTAATCAATCATGATTAAGAAAGAACAAGCCTGATCACTTGGATTATGTTGAGGTTGATAGTGGTTTTCCTCCATTATATTATCATTTATAAGTTTAAATTCAATGTTAATAAGCTATCTACATAGGAATCATTTATTATAAGGTTTTTATTTCACCATCAACCCATTATTTTTTTGTAATGAGATGCTGAGGTTTTACATAACTATTAAAATTCCAAACTATATGAACATCTCTTTCACACTTATTAGTATTTCCACAAAAATTTATGAAATTCTCTGAATGTTACTTCCCACATTTATTTCACATTTTCTATTATAGTTTCTTTCCTTCTCTTCCATTATCATTTTTCTTACATTATTTTGGATCCATTTTTCTATTATTTTAATTCTACCAATGATACCACTAAATATCTCCAAATTTCATTTCAATATACATATAACTCTACACTATCTCTTCATAGATTTTATAATTTTTATTTTTTATATTCTACCACAGATGGGGTCTTAGTCTGCTAAATAAACTATTATCCTTTCCCTTAGGATCCATAATAATGTTGGAGGTGTATCAAACAATTTTTTCAATGTTCATTTTGTAGATTCCGACTGATTCAATTTCCTTATTCTTCAACTATAAGAGTTATTTATATATATTTTTCAAATCAAATATGGAAAATACTTATTGAAAAAGTTTCTCTGGAACTCTTCCCATTTCATTACATTAATATCCTCTCTTGAATTTGTGTTCTTAGTTTGTATCCACCACTAATCATCTTATTCTTTTAAATGATATACTTCCAAGGTGACTTTCTTTATCTATGAACAATGGATTATAAAAAAAATATACATTCTATATATGTAATACATTGTTCTCTAATTAATGGATCAACATATCCCCTAAAAGAATGGTTCAATTGGTGAATTAAAGGATTGAACTACAAGTTATTCTCTTTGAGGTGAATCTGGGTTGTCAAATGATTTAGGTTACTATTCATAACATGAGATGGTTGATTCATCAACCACATGATGTTTTCCATTACATCATTCACATTATTAGGAAGGCCATTTGTACATTTTCTGTTGCACTCATCATTTACACAAATCCCCCTACGTCCTGTCATATTTCTAAAATAAATAAACATTTGTGGGAAATATATTTTATAAATATTATAATTCTCAAGGGTGTTTGTATCCTAAGAAAATATTATTTAAAGAATTTATTCTATAATATTCTCTAATAATAATTAATTTTTCTATATATCCTTTATAATAATTCATAAAAATCATGTGATTAACCAAAGCATATCCCCTAGGAGTATTAAACTAGGTGTGCAATAAGTCCTAATTGATTAAACCCCGATGATGATTTAGTTAATACCCAATGCTCTTTCTTTTCTGGGTTATTACCCCTACGTATGACTATACCATACCACATCCACTTATAGTACCTATACAATGATTTCATTTCTTAGAAACCACTCACATAATACGTTACCAAAAATTTTAGGATATTTTATTATATTTAAACTTATCTATAGGGTTCTTCATAATGTTTTCTAGTCATAATTTATAAAAATAAATAAACAAACCTTTTATACCAACATTACCATCCTACATTTTTAAAACATACAACTTTCATTGCATTGTAAAACATTTAATAACACAATGGATCTTCTGAGTTTTAGTTACTTTAAAATTAGGAACTTAATACATGAGAAACATAAAATTTCTACCAAATACACTTGATATAATTAATTATAGATTTATCCTAGTCTTCTTTTATTTAATTTCATATCTTGGGGACATGCATCCAAATAAAGGGGTGATCATAAAGCCCAAGAAGTCAATAATAAAGGAAATTATTAGCATGTGATAATGAGGTATAAAAATAGGGAATGATCATTAGATAATGTGGAATATGGTAATTGAATGATCAGGAAGCATAAAATGGAAATGTGGAAACATTATAAAAACGGTACATTCATAAGTATATCACCAGGGTTCATCACCAAGGTTTCATAAAACAGAATTACCAAAGTTATTCACCATGGAATCGTAAAACATGTTATATCTAGAGAATAATTATTTATATAGTGAATTGGTAAACTATCAGGTAAAACCTTTCATATTTATAAATTAATATATTACACACATATAATAATAAAATATTTAACTTATAACCCATGAGAATATAATGAATAGGTTTCTTGTAAAAGATATTAAATTCACAAATGCTTAAATTCATGGGAATTACATCATTTTTAACCCATGTCAAAATAATGTGGGTTTCATATATAGAATTATTTAATTAATTAGTTATGTTTAAATCTAGGTGAATACACATAAATAGATAAATGAAATGGGTATCCACAATATAATATTATTTCATATAAACTAAGAGAAATTTATGAAATGATTTCGACAAAATGATGGACAAATAATGTAGGTTCGAGGAAGGTAATAATGATAGTGAAAAGAGATTTACCATTTATATAAATATATATAGGATTTAATGGGATAATAAAAATTTTACAAAAAGAAAGTAACTTAATATTTATAATGCATACCACAAAAGTGGTACATAAATGGAAAAGGATAAGAGGTGAGTTCCCTTACCTGGAATAGTTTCTTCCTAAAACATGACGATGGAACATTAAGATCTTAAGGACACCATGGAGGGAATAATTGTTAGTTAAAATTAATATAAAATTTTGGATAAATTAGTTTTAGTGGATATTAATGTTGAAACGGGGGGATATTTATAGTAAAAGGGGAGGAATTATTTAATAATTTCAAAATGTATGTCTTGGACTTATATGTTGTGGAAAATGAAAAACCATTTTCTCACCAATTATTTTTTCCATGTTTTTGGAAATTTAAATAATTTTTTATAATAATTCAATGCATTAAAGTTGTAATCCTTTTTGAATATGACTTGTTCCATGGAATAGTTATTTTTTCACAAAATATTGTTTTGAAAAACTTAATTTCCATTTTAGACTTTGGAAAGTGATTTATAGGTTTGGAAATTTATTTAAGTCTATAAAATAAACAATATTAATAAAATAATCTATTTTGGGTGATTTATTTGGTTTAATAAATTATTTAATCATTATTAAATATGTATGAATTCATAAAATACACTAAAAACACAAAACTATGCTTTTACAATTCACTGAAAAATAAAGTAATTTAGAAAATTCTAAAAAATTCACCCTAAAGTAATTTTAAAGTGATTATTTAAAATATATTATTTATTTTGTAAAAATAATTTTCTAAATGTGATAATTTTAACTTTTAAATAAAAAATCCTATTTATTTTAAAATTAATGTCTTCATGACATATTCAACTTTCTCACACTTATAAAAATTTTCTTGGCCATTTTAAATTTATGTTATAATTTATATTTAACTAAAAGTATTCTATAAAAGTATTTTTGGAAATTTAATTTTATTTTTAATCCCTGAATTTATTATAAAAGGTTATATGTTTCTAAAAATAAAACTATGTTTTATGTGTCTCCAAAAATATATTTATATAATTAATCTTGTACTCATGTGTATTTTATAAACTATAATAATAATGAAAATGGGATTGAAGAAATAATTATTTAATTTATACACACTTTTATGATACTAATGTATAAATACATAATCCCATATTACACCAACACACACCATAATGGTTATATGTGTCATTTGGTAGTTTCATGGGGTGGAGCAACTAACATTAACATAGTGGTGATCTATACTAACTTTAACTTCTCCCACATTCAATTCTAGTCATGAATTACTTATTGAAGACATGCCTAGGTGTAAAGACCCTTACCGTAGTAACCTAGACTTGGTGGTTACTTTATTATATTGGTAATAGATACAAGTAATCACATCCCTATGGACTGAATAGATTATCAATCTTGGAAAACAACTTACACTATTGAATCTCACATTTTAATTGAAAACTTAAAATGCAACATAGTATTTTTTTGATAACAAAATTATTCAATTTAGAACATCCCTAGATATAAATCATAATTCACTTCCTGGTATCCCAGGTAAAAAAACCTAAGAAATGGGTGATCTTATATGCTCAACATGGTTTTGCGTTCAAAAAAATCTAATAAAGATTAAATTAAACACGAGTAATATGGATAAGACAAATGATAATCAAATATCATATAAATTTAATACCATAAAATAAGGTTATAAATCCATGGGTAACATATTACCATAAATAATCTCATGGATAATAATAATTAGTTTCATAATGATTGAATGCATATTTCTATTATGTAATAACCTGATACTTCTTGAAATATATATTTTTTAAATAAATTAAATCATTTTGATATATTGCGTTAAAAAAATAAGAATATATTACATTTTACATAACATAGTGTTTATCTAGAGTTACACACAATATTGAGTTTATCTTGTGTTACACTCAACACTTAGTTTATCTTTCTATACTGTTGACGCTCCTTTTCGTCATAGAGACTAATGACTGAAGAAGGGGAATACATTAGCATACAAGATCCATCATTTTAAGAAACATAAAAAATTGACAAAGGCATGAACAAGGATTCCATTAATTAAGGGTCGTGAATGTTTCATCATGGTCACGCAAGTATACTTGCGCGCCACATATTGGGCGCGCAGGTGACATGTGTGCCCTATTTTATTTTTTCCCAAGGTCTTCGTAGCCTATAAATACCCCTTGTGGGCCCCCCATTTCGTGGATGGAAAATCCCAAAAGTCAGATTTGATCTCTCGGCACCCTATTCTCTGCTTGAAGTCTTCTGATCACTTCTAAGGTAATTTCTTACCTAGAATAGAATATCTAAAGAGGGAGAATAAGGCCTATGTGTTAGAATTCATCAACACTTGTGCGCCTAAGTGTCAAACCCTTAAAGGAAAGTGGACACACTTGCGCGCCGCCTTATCCCTTCAACAGAACATGCGCTCCACTCTTTTGGAATCCCTTATGGATAATACTAAGGGCTTGAGCCAAGCCTCACCCAAGTATTACCATATGGGTTGACCGTCGCACAAGTGCACATGTGTCGTGCAAGTATACCTGCACGACCAGGACTTGGG
This sequence comes from Viscum album, assembly GCA_963277665.1. Taxonomy (NCBI): domain Eukaryota; kingdom Viridiplantae; phylum Streptophyta; class Magnoliopsida; order Santalales; family Viscaceae; genus Viscum; species Viscum album. The sequence continues at coordinate 1,033,041,704 of OY728140.1, forward strand.
TGTGAAAATAGGACTTGTGCGCCTGCCTCTTTTTGGGTGCCCCTCCTACTTATTATACTCCTTTCTTCAAATCCACCTATCCTATTTAATATTTATCCTTCAAAACCCTCTTCAAAGTCATTTATGACATTTTTCCTTTATTGTCTTCCTTATCTGAAAGGAATTATGCGGAACATCTCTCAAAACCTAGTTATTTACATATCTTTATGTCACTATGGTTAGAGATTTCATTCATTCATCCTCATAATTTAAGATGAGAAGATATTTAACCATGGCCTCCTTTTCAGGAGTAAGTCCCAATCACAAGATCTTTAACCTAGGCATCCTCCATAGGAGTAAGCCCCAAGTTGCCCAATTTGGGATTCCTTTTCAGGAGTAAGCCCCAGACATAATTCCTCTATCCTGGGCATCCTTTTCTGGAGTAATCCTCAGATCATAAGTCCCCTAACCTGGGCCTCCTTTTTAGGAGTAAGCCCCAGTCCAAATTCCTTTAAATTGGTCCTCCTTCTCAGGAATAATCCCCAGTCATAAATTTTCTTAACCAGTATTAATTTCTTTTGATTTGGGCTTCCTTCTCAGGAATAAAACCCAATCACAAGTCCCCTCCTAATTTGAGAATCTTCCTCAGGATTAAGCCCCAAGTTAGAGTATCCAAATCTCCATAAAGCACATATACCTTTACAGACCTTGTTCCTGGGCTTCTTCTCTTAAGTAAGTCCTCTAAAAAGTAAGTTCTGATCTTTATCTATTTGGGAAATAATATGTACATAAGACTCATATCATTCCTTGTGACAACATCTTTTGTGGCACCAATCATTAGGTTTACTGATACCTCTTGTTTCTTACACAGAGCATGACTCACATGATCTTAGAGTGTAAATGTAACCATGACACATCTCATTGGGCCATTAATCACACGTAAGCCCCCACAATTCTTAATTGAACAACATGGACTTTTATCTCTACCTTAAAAGTAGAGTACGTAGGCATCCTTTTTAAAGGTTCAAGCCTATCACTCATTAATTTTCATCTATCCCATATGATGTTAAACTATATCTTAATTCTCTAACTACGTGGGTTCTAATACCTTTTCTAAACAAGGATACGTAGGTATCTCATCTGCGGGTACGATCCAAACTCTGAAACAATCCATGTCCTTATAAATGACAATAAACATCAAGTTCCCCACTGATTGAATTTAAAACTAGTATGGCTATCATAATAACCAAGAGATTTCTATATAATGTGTTGAATGATGCCATTGACTAAAAATCTTTAACAAATACAGATGATTCTCTATCGATGAAGAACCTCAAATACATATAAAATATTCTCTAAATCTCATACATATCAATCATTGATTTTCAAAATATACGGAAAGATCATTTTCATACTTGGTAATTTAATAAGGATTCATGAAAATAACTTAAATCTATAAAGTGAGTCCTGGAGTAGACAATAATTCCCCCCAAAAAGGTGTGATGAGTCCGACCTCCCATCCTCTCGACCAATGAAAATTTTTAAGCCTCATTGGTCCACAAATAATGAGAACTTACTTTTGGAAAGTAGGTCCAAATGGATATAGAATCATTGGATGTTTTCAGTTCTACGAAAAAACCCATTAGAAACCAATTGGAATTTTTGAACCTTAAACAAAACAAGGTCATCCGCATTTCCAAAGGAAAAAAAATGGTGAACCCGACGTGAATCCTTAACCAAGTTAAATGATTTTTTACTTATTTGTTAGGCCCCTATTTAACTTAATGAGAGGGCCAAAAAAACAATTAATAATATATGTGATCATCAAAAATATGTAGTGGCCGAACTTATCTTGATTATGTTTGTTATATCAAACTGGCACTCGTTTCCAAGATCTCTCTACGTTACAGAAATGGCTTCTCTAAAGTTCACACCTGTGAATACATCTGCTACTACTCCTATTGGATCTTCGTCCGCTCTGAGGATGACATCACATACTCAGTGTCTTCAACGCTGGGTCTCAAATGCACTGGTTAAGGAATACCGTCAACACAGTACCATTCCGACTCTAGAGGCAGCTTAGCAAGCCCTCCAAGTCAATAATTCACCCGGGTTGTCCAGATAGCGATGACCAATGATTAAGAAGCAGGTGGTGCCAACCACCGTCTCCAACCATTTTGGGTCGTTATCCACGGAACGCAATCACCAGTACATCCCATATTATGAGGAGGTGAAACTGAAGGTCACTCAAGTCCTTAATTCAAGGAGACATGTTTCCTTCCTAAGGGCTCCCATCAACAATCACTGCCAGACTCATGCGATAGTGCACCCTCAACATGTTGAGGGTATCACCTTCAGGGGTTTGGCTCAGGTTACTCAGACCTGAGCATGCAAGACGAACTGCCAGAGGTGAAATCTGGTCAACAGGGAGATGGTTCATTCCTATTCCTCCTCCCAAGAAGTCCATCAAGCCAACTTTATGGCAAGCAACGAATGGGCATATACACCCGTTTATCCTGATGTTACTACCCAGAGGGCTCGTCTAGAAGTAACAAGACAATCCCGCCAGGAAATTATAGTAGATTATTGTAGAAAGGAATATACACCAATTTATAATTCATCAGCTAGTCAGTAGGCTCGTCTAACTACATCCAAAGAAGCTCACCAGTCTAAGGTGGTGGAAACTGATAAGCAGGGACATACACCTGTTTACAATCAAAAAATCTGTCAGTAGTCTTGTCTGATAGTATTGAAGGAAACATTTCAACCATACTTGAAAAAGAATACACAACAGGCTTATACACCTGCCAATTTTAATAAAGCCTTCCAATAGTCTCATTTGGTAGCACTTGGAGAAGTCAGTCGAACGCTCTGACGACAAATTTGGAGCAGACTCAACTCTCTGCCCGCACACATGAGTACGGTCATAATTCACTGACAGGAAAAGGAGGACATGAGAAAGAATAAACACCTAATCCAAGCATGAAATGGACGTATATTCCCATCCTGGCAGCTGAAGTCACTCAGCACATTCTAACAATGGTGAAGGAGGAGAAGAAAATCTATTCTCATATTCTGGATGCCTGTCAGAATATTATAACATCTTTAGTGTCATCACAGGGAAAAAATCATAAATCTATCCCTGTTAGTGGAGTGACACATCAACATATCACTCCGGAACAGATACACACCTCTGTTTCAGTCCAAGAGTGTTGTGGGGCATACTCCCCCATGTCACATGGACAATCAAGTCAGGAACATACACCTAATTTTAATGGAGATAATCAGCCTAACCTGACTATTTGTCCTGAGCAGGCACATACACCTGCCCATAATAACCACTTTTGTCAACAAGTGGTTCCTAAAGTGAGTAACAAGGCATCTAATAAAAGTACTCATCCAGCACAGTTAAGAAATCAAGAGCCAATATATAATATGGCCTTGCTCGATGCTGGAGTTCTTGATGCATTCAGACAATTATCTGTTGCAACTCAAGATTTTACTCTCTCGTTTCTCAATAGTGGGAACATTAATTCTGAAGGTCTTCATCAGACACTTCATCATGAAGGATTGATTCATGAAACTTTGGTCAATCTTGTGGTATCATCTTCATATGAGAGACACGATAACCCTCTGCGTGGCCAGAATATCAAGGAGCAAAAGGTTTAATCTTTTGTTATAACCCACCATGGTGGTCCTCCCCATGATGTTGAATTTAGCTGGGAAAGTCCTCTCCATAGTAGTAATTCGCATTGCCTGGAAAATTCATCAATGGAAAATGCAGTGACGAGAAATCCCACTTATCCTGAGGCACTTGCAAATGTGAAACTAGTCATGTCTGATGCTTTACCGCTAACAGGTGAATTACTTTCTCAACCAGGAGATAGCCTAGGGTGTTGGTCATTCTCCGAACCACCCCTGGGTCATTCATCTTCTAGTTTGATAAATAAATTATCTACCAATCTCGTTGAGTCTAATGAAACAACAAAGAAGCACCAGATTTGGTCTAATCAAGTAGAAGAATGTTCATCGAATGATAAAGAGGAAATGCTGAATATGAGGAAAAAACTGACATAAGGTGATGTACTAGTCATGTTTTGGCCATTGGCTGACTCTCAGTATGATATTCCAGAAATGTTGACAGAAGATTGTATTCCCAATATTCCTCTAAACATGTCTAAAACTCTTTTTCAATTGAAAAAGAAAATATTATCTTATGATCAATATGAAAATCATGTCAAGATAATAAAAGGGTTACAACACCAAATTTATTTGGCATCTCTCTCAGTTTATCGATATTCGAAGGCTGAAAGGCAACAGAGAGCCCTTCAGCGTTCATGCCTTGGCGTAATAAAAATATTTCACCAATTAATTACCAATTCCCCATATGGTATTCATATCAGGGGATGGGGTGTCCATGAAGCATTACATTTCACTGTACTCTCTAGCCAACAAAGCCCGCCAAAAATGGTCTCATGGAATGTTATTTCCCATGGTCGGCCTCAGCCAATTGGATTTGTTTGTAATCAAAGGCTCACCCAAGAACATGCCTCAACTAGTTCTTATCAAAGTCAGACATACAGAGACCAAATTTTCGAATTACTCTTGCATCAAGAAAAATGAGAATATTGAATAGGCCTCTCATTTAGAGCGTGCATATCATCAAGTGACAGAAGTGTCAGAAATCATGCAATGGTCTTTTGAACCAGGTGATTTGAGTGGATGTATATTGACGCATCCAGCCAATTTCCGGACTAAATTCAGAAAGATCAGGAGATATTTTAAGAAATCTCAGATATAGCAGCTCAATAACCACTTCAGCTTGCCAGACTGGGGACTCTTTTAGCCCAACCCTTAGAATCAACAAATAGGATTCGAGGAGTTGACTAGGAATAGAAGGAACAACCCCAGTCTACAGGACTGTTGACTTTTTCAAATCCACAATCTCTTCCTCAGAGAAATTCATTCTTCTCTCGATTAGGGAAGAAGTCACTAGAGGAACGGAGAGACGAATTACCAGGATATTCCCTCAAAATTATGGTTCATCAAGAAGTTCCTGAGGGATCAGCTCAACAGAAGGGAGTGTCTCATCAGGGACATGAAAAAAGGCAGTATCGCAGAAATGGTGATAGAAGAGATGCAATGCCTTATGCATTAATAAATGTTATTAATTCCATTTTTGATGATCTTCTAGAAAATGAGGCTCACTCAAAGGGATCAGATGAGGAAGATCATGCTCAAGAGGCTGTGCACATAGAGGCAAATTAAGAAGGTGTGCATATACAAAATCAAAGGCGTACCCAGAATCTAGGTATTCCCTAAAGTAACCAACATCCCCCTCTCCAAAAGGCATCTAATAAGGGGAAAGGAAAAATGTCAAGTTACATCCATCCTTCTTCTAGAGAAGTCCAATCACTCTCACTAGAGAAAATATTCGCACAACAAGAGGAAGAAATGAAGGAATTAAGGAGGTTGAATGCAGAACTACTTCAACGTAGTATTCCTTCTAAGCATGCTGGAGTCACTCAGCCAAGGGAATTTATTGTAGTTACTAAGATGGATCAAGAATATCCTCCTTTACCAGTACACAGTCACATGTCTAGTCCTATGGGTCATGCGCAACAACAATCAGTAGTGCTACCATCAGTTGCAGTACCATACACCCCACCTATCCAAGCTCCAGTTATTGCACCTACTTAGTTCCAAGCTCAACCATATGTTTCTCAAAAGTTAATAACTACCATTGAGTCATTAATTTCTCGATTCGAAGATATGGAGGGAAAGTGTGCACACATTCTACCAGAAAAGAGAGCTTACCCTGAATGGGTTGATGCAATTCCTCCCCTATCAAATTTTTCATGTACTACATTCCCAATCCTTAATGGTTTGGGAGACCCAGGGAAACACTTAACACATTTTATATCTCGTTGTGATCCTATGATGGGAACCCCTCAGCAACAAGAAGAAGTTAAGCTTAGGTGTTTTGTACAGTCATTACAAGGGCCTACTTTTGTCTGGTATACAAGCTTGCAATCCCAGTCAATTACTGGGTGGTTGTATCTCCGTGAATGATTCCTTCATCAATTCAGCTCATCTTTTTTCAAAGACAATAGTTTTTGATCTTACAAATTGTAAGCACAGGGAGAATGAAAGAGTTTCAGATTTCATTACTCGCTGGAAGGGATTACCATATTCCTTAGGCTTAGCACTCCCTCAAAAAGAGTTGTTTCCAATCTGTGTGGAAAATTTGTGTGATTAATTACACACATCATTGATTCCTATGAAATACATAGGAGGGTTTCGAGACCTTTCTTTGATCGCTCAGTAGATCGAAGACTCTCTTACAAAGATTAAGGATAAAACTCATGTAATTCCATCAGCTCCAAGAAGGAGAATGGTAAATCAGAGACTGCTATAGTTACACTTAAACAAGCACATGTACCTACTTCTACTTCAAAACCTTCATCTTATCAAAGGGCTCCACCTACTGAGTGTCAAAAAAAGAGGCAGTTTCATCAAGATGATTATAGAGATCAAATACGGAAACAGTTTGAGGAGTTAAAGAGCAATGTTTATTCTTTCTGAAATGAACAAGTTCTTAGTTACTTCATTTCGGCTCTGGAAAATAATTTGGTTCAGTTTCTATGGCCCAAAAGGCCAAACAAGGAAGGAGATGAAGACCATCCCAACTATTTCCCATTTCATCAGATGTTGGGTCATCCCATTTAGGAGTGTTTTGTCTTCAAAGACCTCCTTTAGAAGATGGTGGACTTGGGACATGTAAAATTGAAAGGTTCTTCAGCTTAGGTAGCATGTGTTACTGCTACAAATCTAGAGGAAGAAGGCGAGTGGAAAGAAGTCAAAAGAAAAAATTCACAGAAATATGATGATTGGATTGTCAGAAAAATGATCAACTAAACTCATGACATTTTATGAATGCAACTAAAGAAACCAATTCTGTCTTCTGCTATGAATGCCACAGAAAAACCCTCTTCATCAGAGGGAAAATCCTCGAAGAAACGACGTAATTCAAAGAAATAGGAACAATCTGAAGAAGATGAAGTCATGCCAAAGAACAAGTTTTATTTGAATCTGGTAGATTTTATTTCATCTACATCAAATCCACGGGCACTGCCCCACCAAACAGCACAGCCTAAATTGGATAATCAGGCAGAGTCCTCATCAGATGAAGAGTTGATTTCGGGTTCTGTTAACATGATTCACTAAACAGATCCTTATGCTAGTCACAGTTTCGATCTCGATGAGCCTGAGTTCCCTGTATCAAACAGAGGAATTAAAGTGAGTTCTAGAGGCCTAGGATATAGAGGAAGACATGGATATCTCAGAAACCACTATTCCAATTCTACCCCTGCTAGAACTGTGTATGCATCAGAAACTCATGGTAGAGCCTTTCAGTGGGATCAACAGGAGCAAGAAAGTTCTTCCATGCATGATAGATTTAGTCCTGGTATAATTATTTTGGAGGATCTATTAGAGGTTACACCTTCTTCCTCTCAACAAGTAAATAGACCTAGTCGGTCTAATCTTCCAAATCCAAGAGTATTTCCAACTCCTACCCCAATACAAGAAGCATCTACTTCCAAAGCATCAACTACTAGGGTACCTGAGAATCCACATGTTCCTGTTGGGAAACACAGACCTTTGGATCAAAAATATGATGTCTTGAAAAAATTGGCCCAAGTACCGGCCAAGTTATCAATTCTAGATACCTTGAATTTATCCAAGGATCTCCAGGAAGCACTCATTGAGGATTTTTTAAGTCCTCGGGAATTCGCAACTGAAATTGTTGTAGCTGAAGTCTACCATGTAGAGAATGATCCTGTAGAATTCCATGAAGTGATATCTTTTATAGACGAAGATGAAGATGATGTCATGCATAGACATATTAGACCTTTGTACTTATCTTGCAATGTTAATAATGTGGAAATTTTATGAGATTTCATTGATAATGGTTCAGGAGTCAACCTCATCCCCATTCGTACACTTCATCGATTGGGCCTCACCGAATATGATTTATCTCCATCTACATTGATATTGCAAGGATATGATAAAAATGAATAATAACCTCAGGGCAAGATCACACTCAGAACTCAGTTTGGACTTTTATCCAATTCAGATTTCATGGTTGTTCGTCATGAAACAACCTTCAATATTTTATCTTGGAAGACCTTGGCTACATCAACATGCGGTTATCCCTTCATCATACCATCAATGTCTCAAATATTTTCTCAGTGGTCAAATTGGTACATTGTATGGTGATAAATCCCCTTTCAAAACATGTGAATATCAGAACATTGGGGAAGAATTATATCACATGGAGGGAAAGGAGAAATCCACAACAAGGGAGGTTACCAAAGTTAATGATCCATATGGTTTGGAAAAGATTAAAGTAAACCCATTCATGCATGTGAGTACATATTATGTGTTGCCTATCAGTCAAATTGATAGGATAGACCTGAATCCAAACACTCTTATAGAAACTTCCATAATTTCAATTATAATAATCAAGCCAGACATCATGGGAGAAATTGGTGATTCACTAAGAAATTATTGGAGCTCAAATGGATATGTCTTCATTTCATCTTCTGAAATTCATCAATTATATACTTCTCCAACTAGGCTAGAAGAAGTTATATCAATGTCAGAGTTAAATGATGATGTCAATTCTGAATCCATCATCTCCTCTTTATTACCCAAGGAAGACCCTTCATCATCAATAGGGTCAGAAATGGAAGATTATTTCTCATGATGTTCAAATTTTAACATCTCTCTTGATCATGGAAATTTTGATTCATCATCTACTATACAAGTAGAAGTAGAAGAGATAACATGTGTTGAAGAAGAAGAGGAAGATCTCAGGGATTCTCCTACAGCATTTGAAGAGGGTATCTCTACCACTGTGGATGAACTCAGAGAAATAAATCTGGGTACAAAAGAAGATCCATGCCCCACATTAATTAGTGTGTCTATGAATCTTGAAGATAAAGAAATGTATATTTCAATTTTAAATCAAAATAGAGATATATTTTCTTGGAATTATACAGAAAAGTCAGGGCTTGATCCCGATGTTGCAACTCATCATTTGGGTTTTCCAGAATAATATCGAGGATTTAAGAAAGCTACAAGAAGAACACTTCCAACCTATTCTTCCAAAATTGAAGCTAAAGTGGATAATATTATTAAAGCTAACTTCTTCAGATAATTTCAATATCCCAAGTGTTTGGATAATATTTTCCCTGTAAAAAAAAGAATGGACAAATTAGAGTTTTCATTGATTTCAAAGATCTTAATCAGCATTGTCCTAAGGACGATTTTCTAGTTTCGATTACAGAACTATTAATTGATGCAAAAACTGGATATGAAGCACTTTCCTTCATGGATGGATATTCTGGGTATAATCAAATCTGAATGGCTCGATAAGATAAAGAATCTAAAACTTTCAGAGCTCCTCAGGGTGTGTTTTTCTATCAGGTAATGCCCTTTGGCCTGAAGAATTAATGTTCAATATATCAGCATGCCATGATTCGTATCTTCAATCCCTTTTTAGGGAAATTTGTCGAATGTTATGTGGATGATTTGGTGGTTAAATCTAGGCAACATTCTAATCACTTGGCTGATTTAGAAGTCATATTCTACAAACTTCGACAACACAATTTGAATATGAACCCCTTGAAATGTGCTTTTGGGGTAACCTTAGTAAAATTTCTCGGCTTTATTGTACACCATTGTGGTATCTAAGTCGACCCTGATAAGACAAAGTCAATCCTTGGTATGTTACCTCCTCATAATTTGAAGTAATTGAGAGGACTTCAAGGATAGTTGTCCTATATTCGGCGTTTCATCGCCAATTTGGCAGGCCAATGTTTACCCTTCGCCAAATTGATGAAGAAGGTAGTCACTTACCGGTGGACGGAAGAATGTCAAGTAGTATTCAATATTCTCAAGAAATATCTCTTGAGTCCACCGGTATTAATGCCACCTGTTGAAGGAATACCACTTATTCGTTATGTGAAATATTTAGAGTAGTCATTGGGTTCCTTTATTGCCCAAAATAATGATTATGGGAATGAAAATAGCGTTTACTATCTCAGTCAGACTATTATTGAAGCAGAAACCCGATATTCATGTATTGAAAGGTTTTTCCTAGCATTAATATTTGCAGTTCAGAAGTTGAGACACTACCTGCAACATCATGAGGTCCAATTGGTATCTCACAATAACCCGCTCAAATTCATCCTTAGTTGTCCAATGCTTACAGGACTTCTGGCAAGGTGGGAAGTTATTTTGCAGCAATTTGATATTTAGTATGTGTCTCAAAAGGCAATAAAGGGCCAAGCTCTGGCTGATTTCCTTTCTGAACATCCTTCAAAAGAAGATAAATATTTAGATACTGAACTTCCTGATGATAAGTCTTCTCTATTCAAAATAATCTTCAAACATGTGAAATGTACTTTGATGGTGCTTCTAGAAGTCCAACAGTGAAGAAAATGGAAGATCCTAAATTCAACAAATTTGGGTTAGGAATTGTTTTCATTTCTCCAGAAAATGTAGTGCTACCCTAATATTTCTTATTGAGGGAAGGAAATACAAATAATGAAGCAGAATATCAAGCTCTCATCACAGAATTGGAGTTGGCACTTCAGGAACAAGTAAATAACTTAAAGGTGAAAGGTGATTCAGACCAGGTAATGAAACAATTCAATGGGGATTATGACATCATAAAAGAAGAGTTAATCCATTTGTATGATTATGTCAGAGAATTAATGGAAGAATTTCTTTCAGAACCGACATTTTCTTAGGCCCCGCGATCAAAAAATGCCCAAGATGATGCACCGGATAACATAGCCACAATTATGGCAGATCCAAATTGGGAGGAGACAATCATCAGCATTTCCCACCGTCGTACAATTTCAACTTATGATCAAACTAGAATAGAGGAAATCAATGAAATTAGTCCTATTTCTGAACCATATGGTCATACTATAGGATGGATGACACCTATCAGAGAATATATTCAAAATGGAACACTCCCACCTGATAGAGCCAGGAAAGAACATGTCCGGCGACGTGTGGTCAATTTTACTCTTTTTAATAGCCCATATCACCTAGAGAAAATTATCTACAAAAGTGTTTTTGATGGAATTCTCTTCAGATGCATTGATGGTGAAGAGAAAATGGTTGTCATGAGAGAAGTACATGTAGGATTTTGTGGTGCCCACCAGTCTGGACATAGACTATCTGATCAAATTCAAAGGCTTGGATACATTTGGCCTTCAATGATACAAGATTGTGTTTATTTCACCAAGAAGTGTCATTCTTTCCAAGTAAATTCCAACATCATTCATCAAACCCTTGAGTTTCTTCATACAACTAAATACTCATGGCCATTTTCCACATGGGGAATGGATGTAGTAGGACCTTATCCTTTAGCTACATCCAAGCAGTTTAACTATATTCTTACTTCTACTGACTTCTTTTCCAAATGGGAAGAGGTAATACCTATCAAAGAAGTTAGTTCTAAAAGCATTTTTAGCTTCATCAGGTCTAAAATAATTACAATATTTGGTCTCCCTCATACTATATTGACGGAAAATGGCACCAATTTTTGTTCATCTGAGGTAAGGAAGTTTTTTCAAGAATAAAACATCAAAACCAATCATTCATCTTGGTATCATGTAGCATCCAACATCCAAATATAATCCCTCAACAAGACTCTTTCAAACATACTGTAGACGCCGGAAAAGTCCGTAGTTCCCAAACGAAGCTCCGGATGCGGAAAGCGAAGTGATATTTGGAGTCAGAGGCACGTTCCGGAGGGCCCGGAGGACTTGCGCGAAATTTCAGAGGCCCGCGCGCAAAGTTGAGTCTCGGCGCGCAATCCTCCCGGGATGCGCGCAATGCGCTGGGCCGACGCGCTATTTTGCGCGCCCGTGGCCTGCGTGGCTCCCTTGCGCGCCGGGTCCTGATTCCGCGCCCGCGAAGGGAATTCCGCGCCCAAGACCGGATTCCACGCCCGGGGTTGCCTATAAATATAAGGCGACCCCCGACGTTTAGAAGGTGGCTAGAATCCGAAGCGTCGCTCGTTCGCACAATCCAACCCCTTCCGCGCGCAATGCCGATCTTCAGGTAACCTCCTTTCTTTCGCGCAATAGAGCCTTGGGGTTCGCCTTCGCGCGCAATCCCCTTGGCTCCTTTCCTTTGAATAATCCTTAACCCGAAGGCCTTTGCGCGCAAAAGAAGTCTCTTGCGCGCAATTGCCCCCGGGTGCGCGCAATCCAGCCCGATTGCGCGCACCCCCCTCTTCAAAGTGGTCGTTCGTTAGAGAATGAGCCGTTGCCCCCGCGAGCTGTCCGATGCCCGGTGCGCACAATCTCAATCATCTGCGCGCAAAGCGCTGGCCCAATTGCACGCCAACCCGCACAATTGCGCGCCGGCCCGCGGTATTGCGCGCAAAGCTCCTCTTTTGCGCGCAACCCGCCGGGGTCGCCCCCTTTGACCCCCTAAGAGTACCCGCCTGCGTGGCGCCCGATGATCTTCGTCCTGGGTGCCTGCACCGTGCGTTGTCTTTCCGTGCGGCCCTCCAGGCTTGCGCGAAGTGACACGAACCCATCGGCGGCAACCAACGTCCAGCATGACGTTAAACTGCACATTTGTCCAGCATGACGTTAAACTGCACATTCGTCCCGCATGACGCTAAACTGCATCCTTCCAACATGACGTTAAACTGTACTACGTCCAAGATGCACGACGCTAAACTGCCTAGCCCCTATCGTCCGTGCTGCAAGACGTTAAACTGCCAAGCACCTTCGTCCTCAGCACACGACGTTAAACTGTACTTCGTCCGGCAAGACGTTAAACCGTCCGCTTCGTCCTCAGCACACGACGTTAAACTGTACTTCGTCCGGCAAGACGTTAAACCGTCCGCTTCGTCCTCAGCACACGACGTTAAACTGTACTTCGTCCGGCAAGACGTTAAACCGTCCGCTTCGTCCTCAGCACACGACGTTAAACTGTACTTCGTCCGGCAAGACGTTAAACCGTCCGCTTCGTCCTCAACACACGACATTAAACTGTACTTCGTCCGGCAAGACGTTAAACCGTCCGCATCACCCGATCCCGTGCCTCGCACGCAGGGTCCCCCCCCCGGTTTGGATGTGGCCCCCACCCGCTCGTCTCTGCAGGGATGTCGGGATTCCCCCTCTTTAGGGACGATTTAATGGGAGCAGCTTTTCCCTACAGGGGTAGGGTATTACAAACCCCTAGTTTCTTGTGGGGGGCTGCACATGTGTATCTCCATTGCGCTCCCCCACTGCCGAAGCCAGTAGAGGGTGTGACTGGGATCGATGTGTCTCCTAATTTCGGTCCAAGTCCCTTCCAACTGAGTTTTGCCGCATCCGGGCTGCCTCAAGTGCGTAAGTCCTGACAGAATGAACTACGTGGACTTTGATCCCTGTCTTCTAAATAGGGTACGTAGGAAACCTCCCTGAGGTTCAAGCCCACCACCTGGTCGTCCCGGTCGTATTCACGTCGGTTCGTCCATCAGTGGACCCCTCCATGGTTCACGCTTGCGTCGATTCACCTATGAATCCGCCCCTGTGGGAGACTGCCCGTGTGTATCTCCACTGTGCCTCCCCACAGCCCCTTTTTCCATCTCTCCTTTTATCGTCCAGCATGACGTGAAATTGTGATCCACCCGGCCGTTCCATCCCCCTCTGTGCGAGGTGGTTCGGTTCAATCCTCCGCCCGGCGGCCTCGACCCCTTCGTGAGTCGGCTTGCCGACGTCCAACATGACGTTAAACTGTATACCCGAACTACGTTGACTTTGATCCGTGCTAACGCGCGGTACGTAGGAAGCCCCTATGGGGTCCAAGCTCTTCACTCCATCATCCATCCTGATCCTTACCCAGGTCGCCACATCCCGGTGGGGTCATGCCACTTCTCTCCACTCCACATCACTTGGGAAGCCGCTCATGCGCTGGCCCCAGCATCGGAGGTTCCCCGCAAGGGGTTCTGTCATCTGATCCACTCTTCGTGTTGATCAGTCCGATGCCGTCCCCTCTGGACGTTAAAATCGCGGTGTACCCCGTGTTAAACATGGGAAGCTGAGGAAAACCTCAGGGGACACAGTTCCCCGCACCCAGTGCGGGATGCCTCAGGACATCATGCCTTCGAGAAGCCCTATTAGGGACAGAAAGCAGACATGCAGAGCCGCAGTGTTACGACACGCCCCCAGCACCCAGAGCCACCCGGTCTCCTCACTGCAGGTTGCTGCCCCGACCAGACTCCTTGGAGCGTCCGCGCGGAAGCAGCGTAATTAACCGGTGTCCATGAAGATATGGCGCCGGGAACGAGATTCACGAACATTCTTAAATCTATGAGGGAGACCCGGATTAGGCGACGAGTTCCGAGGAGACGTCCAAGGAAGGAGGAGCCGACATCCCATCATCCCGGTTTCGATCAAGGAGAAGACACCCTTGAATAAGGGACGGATGCCGCCCGCCTTTGGAAAGCGGGACTGCGGGACCACAAGCCGCGCGCCCATCCCCTCGGGTTGACGGGTGCATGCGTGAACGCGTCCTGGCGGAACAGCGTAACCCGACGCACATCCGCACCGAAACAGAAAAATGGTGAACCCGACGTGAATCTCTTCTCCTCGATACGAGGACCGATGGCTTTCAGAGGTGTTGGAAGACCGGCATGTTGCCCGGCCAAGCATTCAGTCTTACCCGCCAGGGGCTGGGGAAGAGACATCGGGCACTCCGTCTCGCAACGTCGAGGGCCTGGGTTCCCCCCACGGAAGGCGTCGTGGCGCTAATGGTTGGTTGTCGATTCCTTTTTCCTGTCAGTGTTAATGGGTCCTTCTCCCTGCTTTCAGAAATCAGGTCGCCCGATCCAGTGCCCGATCGCCACCCGCCCACTGGCGCAGGGGTAGGGGAAACACCGACGCGGCTACTCCGCGCGGTCCCACCCGTTCCACAGCCGTCCCAGCAGCCGCAATTGCGGGACAACCACGCCCTCTCTCCCCCTCGGAGGTCATCCAGAGAAGGGTGATCAACAACCTGGTGCGGAGATATGAGGAATAGGGAGTCATCCCCACCCGGGACATGGCTCGCCTAGACCTTGAGGAGGCTGCGCCTCGCCACCACCGCCGCCCCTGAGGGCCGCGCAGGGAGGCACCGCTGCCCACCTCAACGTCCAACCGCTTCGGGAGCTTATCCCCGGAGCGCTCTGACAGTTCCCTTCCCTATGCGGATGAGGTGGAAGATGTCCGGGATCACCCTATCCGGGATTCGCTCCATGGATCTACGGTAAGGGCTCCCGCCAGGCCACGGCGACACCGCCGCCAGGCCTCTCAAGTCATAGAGCGGGCTCTCCACCTGCCCGCGCCGCTCATCCCGACTCGTTTGTCCCGACGCCAACGTCGGGCACGAGCGGAGGAGGATGCCCACCTTGGGGCCCTAGCAACAGCGGCCGCATTGGCCCAAGCCACTGTTGGCTTCAGTCGCCAGGCCCCTGCGCATCCTGAGCAGGGGAACTTCTATGCCCGACCTGGATCGAGGCCCTGACCGCCCCAAAGGCAGGTTGGGTCAACTCTCCCGGTTGCTGGTACAGGCAGTAGCCACCGCGGACCACCTCGCGGTAGCGCTATTCACCAGCAGGGTCTACTCTGTGTGGCCGATCTAGGAGGCATGGGTCATCCCACCTTCCGATCCCGGCCCAGAGGCCTGCCCGGAATCATCTCTCCCCGCGTCCCCTTTGATATCTGTCCCGGTGCCCCTCGCACCTTGGTTTCTAGTCCTCTTGGCCCCAGCACCAGTGTGGCCGGAGGACGCCAGGACAGAGATCAGCCCTGCCCCGAAGAACCACCCAGGGGCAGGAAGGCAAGGCGTCGACGCCAAGGGAAGAATGTTGCGGAATTCCGGACAGAGATCCAACCGGTGCGCTTCTCTGATTCGGAGGCGGAGTATGATTCGGCGACAGAGCCCTCCCCCCAATCCCGCCAGTCAAAGGCAGGGGTAGGAATGCGGAACGTCAGCCTCGTACTCCCCAAGAGCGAGATCGATATGATCCACAATTCTCTCCGAAGGTATATCCGGAGTAGCGAGGGCCTGGCAGACCCCCAAGGATCAAGCTTGCGGTTGGTACCGGCCCCTCCGGAAGCGCCTTCCGTCTCGGTCGGAGAAGCCGGAGACTTTTTCTGGGGACCGACGGTCGAACCACGATCTGGTGCACCCTCGGCGAGCACCGATGCTACGGCAGGATGTTCGCTCACCGGCCCGTCCTATCGTGATGTGGTAGCCAGGGCACCGCCACCCTCAGAGGGCGGCCCGGGATATGGAGGCCAATCGGCCTGTTCGCCGTATTCACCGCCGGCCAGCCCGTCAGCCCGGCGGCCCGCCTCGGCACCACTGCCGGTTCCCCGTCCGTTCCTAGCCATTGAAGAGGACCAAGGAGACCTGGGTCCCGAGTTTGAGTCGTGGAGCTTCTGGACCGTCCTTGCAGAGGGCCACTTCCCTGAGAAGTTTTGGCCAGTCGCGGGACCGGGCTTTGATGCACCCGAATCGCTCACCCCGGATGAGTTCGAATGCTTCCGCCAAACTCTCTGGGAGACTCGCTCCTGTCTTCACCGCCTAAAAATTCCATACCCCGGGAGTCAAGCGCACCTGGAGGATATTGGTGAGCAGCGCCGTCAAATTGACCTGGCCATGCTCCCCGCGGTTCGGCACCCCGGGTCATTTGAGCACCACGAGGCCCTCCAACAACGATGCGTTGAGTGTTTTCAAGTACTCCGCAAAGTTATCGAGGAAGCCACTCCCCACGTGTATATCCGTGGATGGGGGAAGTACGCTGCCCTACGCTTCAGTGTGATTCGCCGACAGCCCGATTCATTGGGTGGCCCTGAGGGTATATCCCCAGGGACGGAAACAGTCAATATGGCTGACCTGTCGGGAGAGGGGAACGACTTGGAACTTCTCGACGGGGGCTTCCCCCCCGAAGACAAGCCGTCGTTAGATCCATCGGTGAGAGTTACTCGTCATCAGAGGAACCTCCTGGGGCTCCCCGCACCCACTGAAGCACTGACGTTGAGCCGAAACGTCAGCAAAGGTAAAGAGCACAGCGAGGCTATAAAGCCCGCCGTCCCATCTGCCTCCGTGCAGAGGGCAGAGGAGGATCCCGAGAAGGCTACGCTACGTCAGCAGCTCGCCAAACAGAAGAAGCTGGTTGACCAGCTCCTCGCCGAGCGCGCTGCAGAACGGTGGCCTGACTACGGTGATCCTAGGCCAGGACAGCAGGGACCGGAACAACCGCTCCTCGACGAGACTCTCCCGGGCAACCGTGATTACGCAGTGTTCGCCGACAGGAGAGAGGCCATTGCCTATGGCAAGAGGGCGCGGTATGTTTCGCCACACCCTCCCGAGCGGCGTGACTACCTGAGAGACCCCGCTCGGATTCCTCCCGCTGCCCCAAGGGCCGCTCCGCCCGCCATCCCACGAGCTGCCGAGTTCGACGACCCGGTCGACGACCCGATTTAAGGGCCATGCAATGTGCTCGTGGTTAGAGATCCTCGCCAAGACTGGAACCCATGTCCGGACGATCCGATGGCGGCACTCATTGCCCACTAGGAAGCCTTGGAGACTCGGCAGGTGGCGATCCCACCGGACGGCAAGCCATACCCAGCATGGGTGGATGACATGCCGGCGCCTCCGGGGTTCGGGAATCCCACTTTTGCCCCCTTCAACGGGAATGGAGATCCGCCACAGCATTTGGCCCATTTCAACTCAAGGTGCGGGCCTATGTTGGGGACTCCGGCGCAGCAAGAGGCCGCTAAGCTTCGCTGCTTTGTCCAGACACTGGAAGGGCCAGCATTTGTCTGGTACAGCCAGCTCCCCGTCGGGTCGGTAACCAGCTGGGAGGACCTCTGTAGAAAGTTCCTTTACCAGTTCAGTTCCACGACCCGGAAGACAAGTATCGCAGACCTCTTCAAGTGCAAGCAGAGGCCTGATGAGCGAGTCGCGGACTTCGTCGCCCGATGGAAGGGTCTCACGTATTCCCTTGACATGCCATTGACTCAGGAGCAGTTGCTGACAATGTGCGTCGGGAACGTCAAGA
The DNA here is from genome assembly GCA_963277665.1 of Viscum album. NCBI lineage: Eukaryota > Viridiplantae > Streptophyta > Magnoliopsida > Santalales > Viscaceae > Viscum > Viscum album. Next base: position 1,033,059,816 of record OY728140.1, read on the forward strand.
CCGAGCTGGTCCCTTCCCTGATCACTCAAAATTACCCCGGAGGGTTCAGGGACTTCTCAGACAAAGCTCAACGTCTTGAGGAAGCCCTGCAACAGGCCAGCCAGGCACACCCGCTGCCTCCTATGATTCCTGCAAGGAGAGTCAGCAGGGCTGAGCCCGCTGCTGTCGCCCAGATAGAGGCCCCCCAGGCCATTGGAGCTGCTGCCGGCGAGGCCAGATCCACAGCCTCACAGGAATCCGCCTCCACGGGCTCAGTTCCCGGCCCAGCAGCGGCAGCCTCAGAACCGGCCGGCCCCTCCGCGTAATGTACCGCCACAACCCAGGCGAGATAATCAGGGTCCACCTCCTCGGCCGGCCCCTCCAGCCCCTCGTCAAGACCACGCTCCCAGGGGCCCGCGACACCTGACTTACTCATTCCACGAGGATCAGGTCCCCGGTTATTTCCGGAGCGCCCTGGAGCAGAGGATTGTGCGACTGCCTGAGTGTTGGAGGCCAGAGGAGGCACATCTCACGGATAACCCCCGCTACTGCCCTTACCATCGGGCCCTGGGGCACACCATCCAACGGTGCTATGTGTTCAAGGATTGGCTCCAATACCAGATTAACAACAATGTAATCAGGTTGGGCCCAGCTCCAGCAGAAGTGGCGGGCGTGTTCGTGGGATCAGATGACGATAGTGGCAACGAGGACGAATGGCAGCTGGTCTCCGACCGCGGATCCCAGAAGTATAAAAACTGGATGGCCCGCAAGACGATCATTCGTGCCCATGGAATCATCCGTGCGCGCTTGACTCAGCCTGAGCCCCCAGAATCTGCGGGTGCTGCTTCGGCATCGTCGTCCCAGCCTGCCTCTTCCAAGAGGAGCAAACGGCGGCAGCACAAGAGGGAAGAGCGCGCCCCGCCGGTTCCGCCACTATCCCGCACTCTCGGCGATTTCATGCCCCCGGAGATGGGGGTCCCTCCTCAGATCCTCCTGGTGATGGATGATTCGTCCGATGACTATGTTGGGTACGCTTCGGTTAACACCGTCGAGCTGGTAAATCCCTTTTCGGTTCCCGACGTTGAAGAACACCAGGTGGACCTCCCTAGTGTCCCCGGTCGTCGCCACCGTCAGAAGAACCGCAGCAGCAGGAGTCGCCGGGGCACAGCCGTTGGTACCTCCATCCAGGCCGTGCACGCCACTGAGACTAGGCAGCAGGCTCAAAACCGAGCACAACGTGCGCCGCCCCCCCATTCGGGGATGACGGATTTGCCTCCGCCGCTGTTTGTGGTGTGGGACCAGGCAGAACCGCCTCAGCCGTGTCGCGACCAGCTCCGCCCTGCCACGAGTCCATCCCAGCCTCCAGACCCCAGTACGGTGACCATTTCCCGGACTGCAGCCAGTGAACAGCGAGATGCGCCAAGTACCAGTCGGCCGCCGATCCAACCGGCAAGGCCCGTCATGCTTCCAACCGCAGAGCAACCTCCTGCAACCAGGGGCTCACGCTTGGCCAAAAAGTATGATGTTCTGAAGCACTTGGCTGACATCCCAGCAAGGATCTCCATCCTTGAGGCTCTGCGCATGTCATCTGAGATGCGCGAGGCACTCGCTGAAGCCCTGAAAAGCCCCCTCCAGTTTGAGACAGAGGTTGCGGCTGCAGAGGCCTTTCACGCCGAAACGATCGAGGACGCCGAATGTCAGGCAGTTATCTCGTTCTCTGGTAAGGATGAAGACCCTCCTATACAGGGACACATTCGTCCACTGTATGTCACTGGCCAGTTCAATGGCCTTGAAGTCCGGCGCTGTCTTGTCGACACGGGGTCCGGGATTAACCTGATTCCAACTCGGACGCTCCGGAGATTGGGGTTGTCTGAGGATGACTTGATTCCCTCCGACCTCAGGATCCAGGGGTACGACCGCACCGAGCAAACCCCGGTCGGCAAGATACGTTTGAAGACCCAGTTCGGTGACTTGGTTGCCAAAACCGAATTCATGGTAGTCTCTCAGGACACTGCGTATAACGCATTGATGGGCAGGCCATGGCTCCACCTTCACGCGGCGGTTCCCTCGTCATACCACCAATGCCTCAAATACTCCCTTAATGGTCGAGTAGGCGTGCTTCAAGGAGATGCCTCTCCTTTTGCCTCGTGTGAAGCCCGCTATCTGGACGCGGACTATTACAAGAGCAAGGATAAGCAGATCCTGGCAGGTGAGGTTGAGCCTGTCGCTATTGCAAGTGATCCCTGGGCAAGTCTGGATGACGCTTACGTCCTCCCGATTCACCGATTGGACGTCGCCATGGTCTCGACGGCCCGCGAGTCTCCTGATGAGATGACCGCGACCGCCCGCGCCAGCACCAGTGGCCCAGCAGGATCTGGTAGCCCCAATGCAATTTCCAACGCAGTCTCTCCCATGGACGATCCCTCCCCGAGTGGAGAGGACGTGGAAGATGCACCCCCAGCCTTTGAGGAGGGCGTCCCCGCCACGGTCGATGAGTTAATACAGGTGAACCTTGGAACCGAGGCCGATCCAAGAACCACATTGGTCAGTGCCGCCATGCCCTCTGAGGAGCGGCAAGAGTACGTGGACTTTCTCAGGCAGCACCGTGATGTGTTCGCTTGGGGCTATGACGAGATGCCGGGGCTAGATTCTCAGGTAGCCGTCCACCGCCTTGGTCTCCCGGCAAACCATCGCGGGTTCAAGCAGCCTCCCAGGAAGATGCACCCATCGCACAGTGCCATGGTTGACGCCGAGGTTGACAAGCTTATCAAAGCCAACTTCGTGAGGGAAGTTCAGTACCCCAAATGGCTGGCCAACATTGTGTCGGTCCGGAAGAAGAACGGGCAGATCAGAGTCTGCATCGACTTCCGCGATCTCAACCGCCACTGTCCGAAGGATGATTTTCCCCTTCCAGTGACAGAGCAGTTGATTGACGCCACGGCAGGGTTCCAAGCCCTCTCCTTCATGGATGGATACTCCGGATATAACCAAATTCGGATGGCCCCTGAGGATGAGGAGTTCACTGCCTTCAGGGCCCCCCAAGGTACCTTTTGCTACCGGGTCATGTCTTTCGGCCTGAAGAATGCAGGTGCCACCTATCAACGGGCGATGCACCGCATATTCAAGCCAATCCTCGGCACACTGGTGGAATGCTACGTCGACGACTTGGTGGTCAAATCGCGCCAGCGTCCGGACCATCTCAAAGATCTTGAGAAAGTGTTCGGCTTCCTCCAGTCTCGCTGCCTGAAGATGAACCCGTTGAAGTGTGCCTTTGGGGTCACCTCCGAAAAGTTCCTTGGATTTGTGGTAAGATACCGGGGTATTGAGATCGACCCAGAGAAAATCAGGGCGATTAGCCAGATGCCTCCCCCAGGTAACATCCGGGAACTGCAAGGGTTCCAAGGCCACTTAGCCTATATACGCCGATTCATCGCGAATCTGGCCGGCAAGTGTAAGCACTTTTCTCGGCTCATGAAGAAAGGTGCCACCTATGTATGGGATAAAGAGTGTCAGACCGCTTTCGAGGAAATCATGCAGTACCTGCTTCAACCTCCGGTTCGGATACCGCCTGTATCCGGGAAACCGTTGGTCCTCTATGTGACCGCCCTGGAACGATCCCTGGGTGCCCTTCTCGCCCAGAAGAACAACGAGGGAACGAAGAATAGCCTCTATTACCTCAGTCGCATTCTCCTCGATGCGGAAGTTAGGTATTCCCCCATCGAGAAGAGCTGCCTGGCGCTCGTATTTGCCGTACAGAAACTACGACACTACTTGCAGCACCATGAGGTACAATTGGTTTCTCGGGTAGACCCGTTGAAATATATCCTGAGCCGACCTATGTTGACTGGCCGTCTAGCGTGGTGGGCTGTGATTCTCCAACAGTTCGACATCAGGTATGTGTCTCAGAAGGCCATCAAAGGGCAAGCATTGGCAGACTTTCTGGAAGCTCACCCAACCTCCGCGGATCAGCCGCTGGATCTAGGCTTTCCTGATGAGACCATTCTCTCGGTCGATCATGCCGATCCATGCTGGCAGATGCACTTTGACGGTGCCTCCCGGAGCCCCACCAGTAGAAGACTCGATAATCCTAAGCTCAACAGAGTGGGCTTGGGCATCGTCTTCATTACCCTGGAGCGAGCCGTGCTTCCATACTCTTTCCTGTTGTCAGAGGGCTGTACCAACAATGAGGCGGAATATCATGCCCTCATCACTGGCCTCGAGTTAGCTCTCGAGATCGATGTGCCCCATCTGTGCGTGAAAGGGGACTCCGAGCTGGTCGTTAAGCAGATCAACGGCGACTATGTTGTCAGGAAGCCGGAACTTGTGCCATTGTTGGAGTGCACCCCCCTTCTGATGGCTCGATTCCCTTCTCGGCCAGAAATTGTCCATATTCCCTGGTCGCAGAACGGTCGAGCAGATGCTTTGGCGAGCCTTGCTGCGTCACTTGCAGAGCCTGAACAGGACAACCTGATCGTCCGCGTGACGCGGCACAGGCTCATCGCTCCCGTTATCCTGGAAGAAGATCGCGGCCCGTTGGTAAGTAGTCTCACCACGGTTGCCCCTATGCTCGGAGCCCCGAGTACCCCAGATATGACAGTCGGATCAGCCCATGATTGGAGGACGCCTTTGGTTGAGTACCTCCAACATGGCATTCTTCCATCGGATCGGGCCGAGCGCGAGCGAGTTCGACGCCGCGCATCGCAGTTTGTCCTCCAGAGCAGTCCCGGCCTGGAGCAGATCCTCTACAAACGCGGGTTTGATGGTGTTCTCCTCCGTTGCCTTCAGGGAGTTGATATCCCACGAGTCATGCAAGAGGTTCATTCTGGTTCATGTGGCGCCCACCAGACTGGACCGAAGCTGTCCCACCAGATTCGGAGGTTGGGATACTTCTGGCCCTCCATGATCCATGACTGCATCGAGTATGCCAGGAGGTGCCATGCGTGCCAGGTTCATGCGAACTTTGTGAATCGGCCGCCGGAGCCTCTCCATACCACCAGGTATTCTTGGCCCTTTGCAGTCTGGGGGATGGACGTTGTGGGACCCTACCCGCCGGCGACAGCTCGCCAGTGCCGGTTCATTCTGACCGCCACGGACTTTTTCTCCAAATGGGCAGAGGCGATTCCGCTCAGAGAGGTCAAATCCTGTTCGATCGCTGACTTCATGACCTCCAACATCATTCATCGATTTGGAGTGCCTCACACTATCCTCACGGATAACGGAACCAATTTCCGGGCAGCCGAGTTGAAGAAGTTGTACGCCAAGTATATCATTCGCTCGAACCATACATCTCGCTATCATGCGCAGGCTAATGGACAGATCGAGGCGTTTAACAAAACCCTCTCTAACATTCTGCGAAAGATGGTTGGTCAGAACAAGAAGAGTTGGCCGGACAAGCTCCCCAACGCCCTCTGGGCTTATCGGATGACGACTCGCAATTCCACCCAGATGACCCCTTATTCCCTGGTGTATGGAGCTGAGGCCGTCCTGCCCATTGAGATCCAGTTGCCGTCCTTGCGCACTGCGGTCTACGACCAACAAGCGCCGGACAGAGTTGCTGAAGCCCGTCTAGTCGAGTTGGAAGCACTGGATGAGAATAGACTTCGCGCTTTGCACAACTTGGAGAGGCATCAAAGCAGAATGGCTCGAGCTTTCAATAAGAAGGTTCACCTCCACTCCTTTCTGCAGGGTGATCTAGTGCTAGCCCTAAGAGCACCGATGATCCCCGGCAGGAAGCCGCCCAAGTTGGAGCCCAAGTGGGAGGGACCTTTTGTTGTCCACAAGGTCTATCCCAATGGCGCGTACTCCCTAGCGACTATGGATGGTGAGCGTGTCACTCCTCCCACCAACGCTAGGTTCCTCAAGCAGTACTTTGTCTGAGTGTGCCAACGTCCTGCACGACGTTAAACTGCATACGTCCAAGCTGCACGACGTTAAACTGCCTAGCATATCGTCCGCGCTTCAAGACGTTAAACTGCCAAGTGTTTCGTCCAACATGACGTTAAACTGTACTACGTCCGAGCTACAAGACGTTAAACTGTTCAGCATCCGTCCCGCATGACGTTAAACTGCCCCTCGAGAACTACGTGCGGCTTGATTCCCATCTTCATGGGATACGTAGGACCGCCTGAACATTCATGTTTCAGGCCCAGCCCCATCCTTTGGGAATTTCCATCCCATCTCGGGCCCTTGGCCTAGTTGCCTCCGGGTGTGCGGCGTATGGTGTGAACGCGGGGCTATGCCCTCATTCACGACGGTTTGCTCGCCACGCTGTACGCCCCCCACGTTTGGGGATGCCTTCTACTCCCCCCCCCCTTTTTTTTCTTTTTTCTTTCGTCCTGCATGACGCTAAACTGCACTTCAAGAACTACGTGCGGCTTGATTCCCATCCTTATGGGATACGTAGGACCGCCTGGACATTCATGTTTCAGGCCCAGCCCCATTTCCCGGGAATCTCTATCCCGCGTTGGGCCTCTGGCCCAAGTTCCCCTCCTTTTTGTGCGAGGCGTATCGCGTGAGCAGGGGATCATGTCCTCATTCACGTCGGTCTACTGGCCGCGCCGTACGCCTCCCCCGTGTGTGGGACCACCTCACACCTCTCATCGTCCTGCATGACGTTAAACTGCCTCTCAAGAACTACGTGCGGCTTGATTCCCATCCTTATGGGATACGTAGGACTGCCTGGACGCTTGTGTTTCAGGTCCAGCCCCGTCTCTTGGTTGATCACGGGGATCTGCCCTCTTTTGGTTGCTCTCAGGGTGAGTCCTCCGACCCTTCCCGGTGATCTGTTAACATGTTTTGGGTACTTCGGTCTATGACTCGTAGTGTCAGATTCAATCCCGACAAGTCCGGTGTTGCTTGTCAGGCCTCGCGCTTCCTCTTGTTCGAGCCTTCACTCAAAGGGATCCTCGTTAGCAGTTTGGGTACGATGCCTCAGAGCTCTCCTACCGCTCCGGGTCGATTTACCGGCGGGTCTTGGGCCACAAATCGATATGAATCCTGCGATTGAGCGGTCGATGCTCGTTTGCTTGCCCCGTCTTAGGCTGACGCGATCGGATGTTGTGTTGTGAATATGGTCAGCAACGTCCTTGATCGCCATGTCGGCTCTTTCAGGCTCTGAACATTGGTTGCGCAGTCCTCATCACACTACGCCTTTGTGCGTTGTAGTGGAATCTTGACACTCTCTTCATACTGACCTCCAGTACACCTCTACACGTTAGGCAGACCAACCAGGGTAATGGTGTCGTTCAAGGCTCCCATGATCTGAGCACCAAGGATATATGCGGATGTCCTCCCTAAGGGCCATGCGTAGCTGGACCCTCGTCCCCATAAGGAGGAAGGAGTCGCCCGAACAATCGCGTTCTGGGCCCAGTATATCTGGAGGCTAGCATCTCTGCCCCTCGGGTGATGGACATACGCAGGCCCCGATCCCAAGACTCTTCTCTTGGAATCGTGCGTGACCGCAGGGCTGGGTATGTTCCCACCTCTGCCGTGTCCGCCGTACCGCAATAAGCGGGTTCCTCCATGGTCCGAACCACACGACCTTAAACTGTGTTGTCTGGTCCTACCACACGACCGTAAACTGTGATCATCTTGGCCGCCCGACGAGAGACGGAACTGCATCGTGATGTCCTCCTCAGGGGACACTCATGTTGGGCGCTGGTTAATAACCACGCCATTCATCAATGCCTTCCGTGGCTTGATTATTGTGGCGACGCCAGAGATTTCTCAATCACAGGCATGTCGCCGCACAAAGAAAAACCATTCATCTTTAAGGACAAACAAGAAATATCAAATGCCGCTCCTTCTGTGTGCGAGGGTCAGACCCGCACTCTTCCCCGCGCTGGTGCTCGATTGTGTTGCGCCGCGCTTCAAGAACTACGTGTGGCTTGATTCCCATCCTTATGGGATACGTAGGAACGCCCGGATGTTTGAAACTTCGGGTCCAGCCCCCCACCTCTTATAGATTCCCCCTTCTCTGGGGAATCCGCCGCCTTCGGGTCACCCTCAAGGCGTGTTCCCCGACCCCTTGCAGTGGTCCACCGGTGTCAAGAGTACTCTGGTTTATTGCCAGGAGGGTCAGGATCCTCTTGGTCAGGTTTCCTCCACTTTTCAGGCTTCGTGCTCCCTTTCATTCGGACCCATCGTCTACGCCCTGGGTGGAGCCCCCGTGAACGGTTCGGACACAATGCCTCAGTGCTCTCCCACCGACTCGGGCCGGTACCCCCAATGGCCTCGGGCAGCAAATCGATATGAATCCTGCGATTGAGCGGTCGATGCTCGTTTGCTGCCTCATTCCACCAACGGTTAGTGCGATATTGATGCTGCTTTTCCGCCACGGTTGGCAGTACTCCCATATCGTTACTCCGGTGCCCCCAGTCCTTGAGTGAATGGCCGCATGATTCACATTTTCCACCTCCCATTCTGACCAGGCGAAACCTCGACACTCTTGACACTATCCCTCAGTGCATCTTCGCATATCCAGGGGATAGGACCACGATGTGGCGTACTTTGAGGTCCTTATGGTCCGAGCTCTAAGACCTTAAACTAAGATCTCTCCTTATGGTCCGAGCTCTAAGACCTTAAACTAAGATCTCTCCTTATGGTCCGAGCTCTAAGACCTTAAACTAGGATCTCCCCTTATGGTCCGAGCTCTAAGACCTTAAACTAAGATCTCCCCAAACGGGATTCTACGTCCTGCATGACATTAAACTGCACTCTCAGAACTACGTGTGGCTTGATCTCCAGCTTGATGGAGTACGTAGGAACGCCCGGGCATCTCGACTCGGGTCCAGCCTCAGGGATCGTTATGTCCCGCCCCTCCTCGTCGCCGGCCGTCTGGCCTGACTTCGGGTAGAGTGGTGCAGTTGTGATATTCTCCCCGATTCAGTTCGGGATGCCCCATCGCAATGATGGGAAGCGACGTTTTCCTCGTCAAAGAGGTTCTGTCTGAGAATTGGGGTGATTCACGGCCAGATTAGTGCATCCGCCTAATACGCTTTCCCCACGGTGGCGCAATTCTGAGAGCGTTGGATTCTGTCCGAACAATCGTCACTTCGCCCCACGCTTCGCATGCCCTGTTGATCTGGATTTCCACCCTTGTGTCTGAAGGAACCCCCAAAGCGGTATTCATGATGACATGTGGTCCGCCTCCTGCAATATGAATGATGACCTTCGGTCCGTCTATTGCAGTTGTTATGGTCGATCCACTGTCCGCCTACCGTCTTGGGCATTTCCTGGAAAGCCGACCGTTGTGGATGTCTGGATTCGGGACACGCGATTCACCCTTTCTCATTTCCCTATGTTCGAATAAAATCTCAACGCCCCTAGCGTTGTCCCGCTCGTGTGTTGGAACAAGTTGGGGGGATGATACATTGATTAGGTCTGAGGTCTCCTTTCCTAGGAATGACCTCCCTCTTTTCTCCAGCAATCCAGGCCCAACTATGGATGCCTGATGCTTGGTTAACGCTCCCGCAAGACAGTGAATTGTGGTTGAGCATGTTAAGCCAAAAGATGCAGATAAATATATTGATTCATACAAATGGATCAAAGTAGCGGAAGCAAATGTTTTGGGAACGGCAAAACAAAGCCCTTAGGGATTAGCGTGCTGAATGAGTCTCTCTAACGCCGCTACCCTTTGGATGGCGGCCTCCAGGGCTGCTTCTCGCTCTCTGCGTGCCCTCTCCTCGTCGGCGGTCGCAGCACGCAGTTCGTCGATTCTGGCCTGTGCACGCTCCCGCTCGACCTGAATTGTGACCATCTGTTGGCCCGCCTCCGTCAGCTGTACCTGGGCGTCAACCAGCTGGGCTGCTAGTTTCTCCACAAGCTCGGTACACGTTGCGACGAAGGCCTCCTTCTCTGCCGCCTGCCCTTCGAGACGCCGGACTTCCTGCTCCGCCGCGAGGAGCGCCCGCGTGCTCTCCGACATGTCCCAACTTTATGTGACGTCGGCACGCCGGCAGCTCTCGCGCATCTTTTCGGCCATGAAATCACTGACCGTCAGATGGAGGCGTTGAGCATCAGCTCCCCCGGCACACAGGAAGCGCAACCAGGTTTGAAGTGATCCCATGCGCCCCAGCCACTCCGATGGGTCTCACTTGAGGAAGCGCTGGATGCACTTCCACCCCCTGCGGCGCGTTATCCGGCTCTCCTCGACCGCCTCCGCGTCCGAGTCGTCCATCTCCTCGGGGTCGGCAGGCCGGTAGGCAGGGAAGGCAGCCAGCAGGTCTGCTGTAGGGTCCGCCCCTGGGAGGTCCTCATGAGGGATAGGTTCCCCAACATCTGGGTGACCTTCTTCTCTCTCCCCAGCGGCGCTGACACCCTCGTCAGCCCCCGACCTCTCTCCGATGTCAGCACCGCCGGCGTCTGCATCCCCCTGATCAGCAGTTGGTGGGGCCGGCTCGGTTTGGGAAGTCTGTTCCGGAGCAGGCGGCATGTCCACCACTGGTCCACTCGTAGATGGCCCGGGTTCGGCAACCCGACGAGCCTCCAGTGTTGAGATCACTGCGCGGGGCATGCCATGGTTAGTCACGGATCGTCAACGGCAGGCACCAGCAGTAAAGCAAGGAGACTTACGGGAGGTCAGAGCGTCATCTTCCGCTATCCCGGCCGCCGCAGGAACAGTTGCAGCAGGGGGCCCTTCCGCGCCTGTCAATTCGATAATGGGTGCCTGGCCCCCGCCTTGTCCTGCTGGAGCCCCTCCTACTCCCGCTGAGGACGCCTGACCAACATCCGTGCGCTCCTGAGAAAGATGGAGAAATGGGTTAGAAGCTGCATAAGGGAATGGATGAAGCAGGTTGAGTAGGGATAGAAGCGGACCTCGAGGAGCTTAGTGACATCAACATTGTCAGAGCCGGCCACCTCGCCGCTCTCCCGCGGACTCCCCTGATGGGATCTTCCCTCCGAGCCTTCATCCTCCCCCATCTCCTCCTCTTCCTCGGAGTCGTTGCTACTGTCGTCTTCTTCCGGCGGCATCTGTTCTGGAGCGGGCTCTAGACCGAGCATCACCTTCACCAGAAGGGATGGCTCCGCACGCTGACCGCGTTGGCGCGCGTAATCGTCCATGGCCGTCAGATACGCATACTACCGGTTGAAGTCCACCCTGTCGAAAATATGGAGGCGCCCGACCTCTGGCAGATGGATTCCTTCTCTGAGAATCTTTCGCCAGATGGCGTCGGTCCCCAGTGACTGCCGCAGGGTCATCCAGGCCGACCACAGCGCCGGGAAGACTGCATCGTGGGAGGGTTCGAGCAGACGTCTCACCTGCTTCCCGGGCCGCTCTTCGACCAACGCGCGTGCCCCCTCTCTGGGCGCCGAGGTCGTAGCGGCAGCCTACGATGTGCCCGCCGCCGAAGTCCCTGCTCGCGCCGGCTCCGCTGCTTGGCGCGCCTCCGTTCTCCCCCGTGTGGCGGCGCCTCGCCTCCTTCCTTGACGCCCGGTCTCCGCACGGGTAACCTCGAGCCGCCGAACTGGCTTCCGTAGAAGCCCCTCGGGGTACGCGATGGCCCAGTGTTCGGCGTACTCGGTTGCCAAGCCTGCGTCAACCCCGGTAGGAGGGAGAGTGATGACGTCGCCAGAGCCGAAAGCGGCAAACATCAGCCACATCTAGCGAAGGACGCAGGGGTTCATCTCCTCCCGGACAGCAGTGAATACCCTCTTCGGCATCCGCTGAAGGCACCCGAACTGCCTGGCGAACCGGGTTGGCACGTAAGGCTCGCAGATCACCTTCTCGTCGATCCGAGCCACGAGCACTCTGCCCCGCATGTTCAGGAAGTATTCATGCTGCTCCAGCGGACCCTGCCCATTGTCGATCATCTAGCCGACGGGAGTGGGGAACGGACTGAAGTTGAAATTGGCATGATTGCCAATCCTAATCCTCACGCCCTCCTCACTTAGGGTCATCGGAGCGACCCACGCGATGTTCAGCAGGGAGGGTCGCAGGCCGTTGCCCGGATGAATGATGGCGTTCGGAAACGTGTACCCAACGAGGTGAGCAGCCACCCAGCCGCGGAAGAACTGAAAGGGCCCACAGATCCTTCGTGGCGACCCCCCTCGTGAGATGCGTCCCAGGATGGCATACAGCCTCGCCAGCACTGGGACCTCGAGGTTGTATCTTTTGTTGGCGGCCATAGCGCCCGCCATCGCCAGTGTCGCCGGGCGAACGCCCATTCTCGCATCCCGCACTGGCAGGAGCCACCCACTCAGAAAGGCGGCCAGGAACACCGCGTACCGGACATTTGGGTCCCGGGCCTCGATGACGCGGTACCCCCATGAGAGGTAGTCGCCCGTCTCCAGGACCCGCCAGTACGACCCGTTCCGGCTCCTCTGAGCTGCGGTCGGGCACCGCTTCCCCCTGCCTGGCATCTTGACCGCTGGGTCATGCTCCAAGAACTGGCCGAACCACTCCTTGTAGGCTATGTCCTTCTGGAAGTCCTTGATCCCAAGCCGCTGCGTAGCCAGGTCAATTAGATGGCATGTCAGAATGGGAGTCCGTGACCTGTCACCCCAGATGTTCTTCGGGGGAAGGAACTCATCATACTGGTAGCCCTCCAGCGGGACACCTCCGATGCAGTGGATGTCCCAGAGACCGATGCCGACCTCCCCATGGTGAAGATGGAAGGTGTTGGTATCCGAGGACCAGCGGGTGAACAGCTCCGGCCCAAGCTCGGACTGCTGGTAGAAGTGGAACTGCGACGTCCACACCGCCTCAAACAGGCCGATGTACCGCAGCTCCTCTACGAAGTGATCGCAAGTGTGGCGTACACAGAATGCACAGGCCCACTCGCTGGTGAAATTGCCCCCAGATCGCAAGTCCCAGTCCTTCAGCCAACCCTTGGTGTCGTCCGTGACACTCTGGCGGTATGTGCTCGAGTAGAGGGCCGGAGAATTCTCCGCAGTAGGCTCACCCCCGTCAATGGTCCGCGTCCTCGGGTTCAGGACGTAGACATCTAAGTGCCTGGTCTCCCTGGCAGGATGCCCATTGTTGGTGATGTTATAGCGGGGAAGCTCGTCCTCCCGAGTCACCCAGGTCCGTGGCGCATCAACCTCGAACCCTGGCACCAGAACCTCATCTAGGATGCCGAAGTTCCAGAGCGGCAGGTTGTCTGACAGCGGATATGTCTTCTAGGCCGACGTCAGCAAGTCGAACAAGGATTTATTGTTGGAAACAATCTCCTTGGCTCCGTATACCTCCTCTTTCGTCGCCATCTTAGCTCTGCGAGTGGAGGCATCCCCCTCATTTCCTCGGTGCGCGGCCATCTCAGAAGTTTCGGGAGTCGTGCGGGTTAAGGGATGAAGCGTGCGGGATCGGACGAGGCTGGTAGAGAAGTTTGAAGGTTGGTGCGCAATCCAAGTGGACGGCGCGCAATCGGGAAGAATGTCGCGCAAAGTTCCGGGTTTTCGCGTAAAGACAGGGCGAATTCCGGATGGTTTTGCGCACCGATCGGGAGAATTTCGCGACCGAAAAAGGCGATTTCGCGCACGAGAGCGTTGAAGATTATCGCGCGGAAGGCCTGTGTACGGAACGCGGAACCCCGGACCCCTATTTATAGACGAGGCCGGGAATCCGCGCCGCGCGGAACGCTCGATTGCGCGACTGCGGCGGCGAATTGCGCGCCCGGCGCCCCCTTTTGCGCGCCTAAGTCCCGCGCAGCCCAGGACTTCGGCATTCCGGCGTCTCCCTCGGAACCCGATCGTTGCGACCTCTCGCCGATCAGATTCCGAGGGGGGGCTTTTGTAGACGCCGGAAAAGTCCGTTGTTCCCAAACGAAGCTCCGGATGCGGAAAGCGAAGTGATATTTGGAGTCAGAGGCACGTTCCGGAGGGCCCGGAGGACTTGCGCGAAATTTCAGAGGCCTGCGCGCAAAGTTGAGTCTCGGTGCGCAATCCTCCCGGGATGCGCGCAATGCGCTGGGCCGGCGCGCTATTTTGCGCGCCCGTGGCCTGCGCGGCTCCCTTGCGCGCCGGGTCCTGATTCCGCGCCCGAGAAGGGAATTCCGCGCCCGAGACCGGATTCCGCGCCCGGGGTTGCCTATAAATATAAGGCGACCCCCGACGTTTTGAAGGTGGCCAGAATCCGAAGCGTCGCTCGTTCGCGCAATCCAACCCTTCCGCGCACAATGCCGATCTTCAGGTAACCTCCTTTCTTTCGCGCAATAGAGCCTTGGGGTTCGCCTTCGCGCGCAATCCCCTTGGCTCCTTTCCTTTGAATAATCCTTAACCCGAAGGCCTTTGCGCGCAAAAGAAGCCTCTTGCGCGCAATTGCCCCTGGGTGCGCGCAATCCAGCCCGATTGCGCGCACCCCCCTCTTCAAAGTGGCTGTTCGTTAGAGAATGAGCCGTTGCCCCCGCGAGCTGTCCGATGCCCGGTGCGCGCAATCTCAATCATCTGCGCGCAAAGCGCTGGCCCAATTGCGCGCCAACCCGCACAATTGCACGCCGGCCCGCGGTATTGCGCGCAAAGCTCCTCTTTTGCGCGCAACCCGCCGGGGTCGCCCCCTTTGACCCCCTGAGGGTACCCGCCTGCGTGGCACCCGATGATCTTCGTCCTGGGTGCCCGCACCGTGCGTTGTCTTTCCGTGCGGCCCTCCAGGCTTGCGCGAAGTGACACGGACCCATCGGCGGCAACCAACGTCCAGCATGACGTTAAACTGCACATTTGTCCAGCATGACGTTAAACTGCACATTCGTCCCGCATGACGCTAAACTGCATCCGTCCAACATGACGTTAAACTGTACTACGTCCAAGCTGCACGACGCTAAACTGCCTAGCCCCTATCGTCCGTGCTGCAAGACGTTAAACTGCCAAGCACCTTCGTCCTCAGCACACGACGTTAAACTGTACTTCGTCCGGCAAGACGTTAAACCGTCCGCTTCGTCCTCAGCACACGACGTTAAACTGTACTTCGTCCGGCAAGACGTTAAACCGTCCGCTTCGTCCTCAGCACACGATGTTAAACTGTACTTCGTCCGGAAAGACGTTAAACCGTCCGCTTCGTCCTCAGCACACGATGTTAAACTGTACTTCGTCCGGCAAGACGTTAAACCGTCCGCTTCATCCTCAACACACGACATTAAACTGTACTTCGTCCGGCAAGACGTTAAACCGTCCGCATCACCCGATCCCGTGCCTCGCACGCAGGGTCCCCCCCGGTTTGGATGTGGCCCCCACCCACTCGTCTCTGCAGGGATGTCGGGATTGCCCCTCTTTAGGGACGATTTAATGGGAGCGGCTTTTCCCTACGGGGGTAGGGTATTACAAACCCCTAGTTTCTTGTGGGGGGCTGCACATGTGTATCTCCATTGCGCTCCCCCACTGCCGAAGCCAGTAGAGGGTGTGACTGGGATCGAGGTGTCTCTTACTTTCGGTCCAAGTCCCTTCCAACTGAGTTTTGCCGCATCCGGGCTGCCTCAAGTGCGTAAGTCCTGACAGAATGAACTACGTGGACTTTGATCCCTGTCTTCTAAACAGGGTACGTAGGAAACCTCCCTGAGGTTCAAGCCCACCACCTGGTCGTCCCGGTCGTATTCACGTCGGTTCATCCATCAGTGGACCCCTCCAGGGTTCACGCTTGCGTCGATTCACCTATGAGTCCGCCCCTGTGGGAGACTGCCCGTGTGTATCTCCATTGTGCCTCCCCACAGCCCCTTTTTCCATCTCTCCTTTTATCGTCCAGCATGACGTGAAACTGTGATCCACCCGGCCGTTCCATCCCCCTCTGTGCGAGGTGGTTCGGTTCAATCCTCCGCCCGGCGGCCTCGACCCCTTCGTGAGTCGGCTTGCCGACGTCCAACATGACGTTAAACTGTATACCCGAACTACGTTGACTTTGATCCGTGCTAACGCGCGGTACGTAGGAAGCCCCTACGGGGTCCAAGCTCTTCACTCCATTATCCATCCGGATCCTTACCCGGGCCGCCACATCCCGGTGGGGTCATGCCACTTCTCTCCACTCCACATCACTTGGGAAGCCGCCCATGCGCTGGCCCCAGCATCGGAGGTTCCTCGCAAGGGGTTCTGTCATCTGATCCACTCTTCGTGTTGATCAGTCCGATGCCGTCCCCGCTGGACGTTAAACTCGCGGCGTACCCCGTGTTAAACGTGGGAAGCTGAGGAAAACCTCAGGGGACACAGTTCCACGCACCCAGTGCGGGATGCCTCAGGCCATCATGCCTTCGAGAAGCCCTATTAGGGACGGAAAGCAGACATGCAGAGCCGCAGTGTTACGACACGCCCCCAGCACCCAGAGCCACCCGGTCTCCTCACTGCAGGTTGCTGCCCCGACCAGACTCCTTGGAGCGTCCGGGCGGAAGCAGCGTAATTAACCGGTGTCCATGAAGATATGGCGCCGGGAACGAGATTCACGAACATTCTTAAATCTATGAGGGAGACCCGGATTAGGCGACGAGTTCCGAGGAGACGTCCAAGGAAGGAGGAGCCGACATCCCATCATCCCGGTTTCGATCAAGGAGCAGACGCCCCTGAATAAGGGACGGATGCCGCCCGCCTTTGGAAAGCGGGACTGCGGGACCAAAAGCCGCGCGCCCATCCCCTCGGGTTGACGGGTGCATGCGCGAACACGTCCTGGCGGAACAGCGTAACCCGACGCACATCCGCACTGAAACACATACTACAAAAGATGGTGGATAAAGATAAGAAATCATGGTCTGATAAACTCTTTCTTGCTTTATGGGCTTATCAGACCACCACCCGCACTGCAATGTGGTCAACTCCATATTCATTGGTATATGGAACGGAAGTAGTCTTGCCCATTGAGGTTCAATTACCCTCACTCAGAGTAGCCATTTGTGATCAGTCATCTACAGATGAAAAATATCAAAAGAGATTGGATTATTTGGAATGATAAAATGAAAAAATATTGTGCACCCTGCACAATTTGGAAGTCTATCAGAATCTAATAGCACGTGATTTCAACAACAAAGTTCATCCACGTTCATTCATTCAAGGAGAATTGGTATTGGTTATCAGAACTCCAATGATACCAGGAAAGAAACCTCCAAATCTAGAGCCAAAGTGTGAAGGACCTTACTCAATACATAAGGTCTACTCCAATGGAACTTATTCTTTAATATTAATGGATGAAGAACTCATAATGACTCCAACCAATGCCAGATTTCTGAAGAGGTATTTTGTGTAACACAAATACTATATCGTCCAACATGATGTTAAACTGTGTCGTCCAACATTACATTAAACTGTGTCGGCGTCCAACATGATGTTAAACTGTATTTTCCCTCATACTTCCTAGATACTTGACGCTAAACTGTACAACACCCCAACATCTAACATGACATTAAACTATGAAAAAGTCCCTAATACACCCAACATGAAGTTAAACTGTGTCCCCATTTTCCTCACTACAAGACATTAAACTGCATAGCCATACGTCCTAGCTACATGACACTAAACTGTGCATCACACGTCCTTGTTATATGATGTTAAACTATACAACCCCTCTTTTGTCCTTAATGCATGACATTAAACTACATAGTCCCCTATTCATCTTACATGACATTAAAATGTGCATCGTTAGGGTTGTTGCTACCTCTTGTTTCTCACACCGAGTATGACTCACGTGATCTTAGTGTAAACTTCAACCGTAACACCCTCTCTGGGCTGCTAAACATGTGTAAGTCCCGACACCATTTTTAGGTCGTTGTCCTCAAGAACAACTTGATTACCAATTCATTCTTTAATCGAACTACATGGACTTTTATCCTTGCATTCTAGGATGGGTACGTAGGCAACCTCTTGAGGTTCAATCCCAAAACCAATCTCTTCACATCGGTTCACTTCCATCTCATATGATGTTGATTCATGAAGCTGCGCCCAAAACCAATATTTTTTACATTGGTTCACCATCATCCTTACTATGTGACGTTAAACTATTCACACTTTTTTTGTCCTGTAGGACAATAAACTAAAACATTTTTTAACACCCTCACTTGAGAGGGAATCTTTATTTACATTGATCTCCAATCATGTTACATTACGAAGACTACATGCGTACATGGAAATGCCCTAACCTTTAATCTTCAGTCAAACCATCATTTCACTAAAGTCCCCATTCACCCTTCAGTTGTATGAACCAAATACGTACTCAAGGTATTTCAAGAACTACATATGGCTTGACTCCCATCCTTATGGGATATGTAGGAACGTTCGAGCATCCCTTGAATCCAGCCCCAAGTCTTTGGGCTTAACCCCAAATTCCACCTTCAATCCCTTGGCTAAAAAGTCCCGATGTGAAAACATGAACGTGGTATGAAAGCCCTAGTCTTCATTCACATCAAGTTTATAACAAACACACAATGTAAATTTCTCATTATGGTCTAAGCTCTATGACCCTAAAATAAGATCTCCTATACTCTCATCCCACATGTTGTTAAACTGTATTTCAAGAACTACGTATGGCTTGATTCCCATCCTTGTGGGATACATAGTGAAGTCCAGCACCCCAATTCAGAACCCAACCACAACATGATTATGTTTAGCATCGGTCTTTGTATCTCTACATGCATTCGACAATGCCCATTTTGATGTGTCATACTCCTAACCTTAAATACTGCTAGATCTTTATAACCCTTTTCTTGACTTCTGGTCACAAAAGGTCTGATACCCGAGAGTTCTTTTGCTTGACCATGCAGTACGTGCCCTTAGACGGCCTTGAATAAATAGTTTACAAAACGGACCTATCACCCAAAAGATACCATTATTTGACTATGCATCCAATGCCCTTAGGTGGCCCTGCATAATTCAACCCTCTAACGGGTTTGTCAAATAGTTGTAACTTAATTATTGGGAGGAAAACCTCTTTTGTCCTTATTTGTCTTAATGACAATATATAAGGATCCGCAATAATATCTATCCTTAACATATTTGTCCCATACTCTTTTTCATGATCTGAAAGTATTCAAGTCTATGGTTTATATTTTCCTTCCCTACTTTTGGGTAAGACCTTCACCAGAGTGACATTCATACAATTCTTTGATAATCTTGATTTGAAATATCCTCTCTATATTCAAGTACCTCTTTCCATACATCAGACTTTATGATTTGGAAAATTTAAATCTCCATAAAATTTCACTATCTTTTTAGCAATAGAAAAGTAAAATTTCTGAGAGTTCTTTTGCATGACTATGTAGCATGTGCCCTTAGGCAGCCTTACATAAGTAGTCTACATAACAGACCTTTCAACCAAAAGATGCTATTATTTGACTATGTAGCCAATGCCCTTAAATGGACCTGCATAATTCAACCCCCTAATATGTTTTTTAAATAGTGGTAACTTCATTATTGGGAAATACTTATTCTAATACCTTTTATCCCTTTTTTCATATCATTCCTCAGATTAAAAATTTCTTAAGTCATAGTTTACCTTTTCCCCCATATTTGAATATGGTAATATGTTTTCAGATAAATTATTAAGGAATTGAGTCAATTTTAACCCATTCGGTCAAAGATATTTTGACATTAAACAGTAGCCTTTTTATGTCCAACGTGCATGACTTTAAACTACCCACAAAAGGCAAGGGAAATCTATGCAAAAGTCAAGTCCCAGCTCACCAAACGTACATTTTGTATGATTTAGGTAATAATGAGAAATTAAAATATTCAATGTTTGTAGGGTTATTTTTATAATCCTAGTAAAAATCATGCTATGTTTACTAAGCCCATTGTCTTAGGTGAAAATTTTAAGCAGGTAGCAAAAGAATGTAAGAACAAATGATTGAAGATGAAAGTGTTTTTAATTGATGCACAAGAGTTAGAAGGACATCCACAGATTGTATTCCATTTTCTTTTCCAAGAATTATAAGAGGCTATCAATATAATTCTTCATTTGATTTACGACATCCCAAGCTTCATCAACAACTACTTGAAGCTCATGTACTCGACCAACTTCACTCTTTTCAACTTGATGGAGTGCTTTCTTGGCATCTGCAATAGCTTTCATACCATTCGTTTCAACTCCTTATAGTGAGTTTTTAAGCTGGTCATGTTCCCCAGTAACAACATCTAACTATTGCTGATGGTGCATCTGCTGGGAAACATTCTCCTTGATCTTATGCTTCATCTCCTCCAACTTTGCAGCATGATCAACCTTAGCTCGGGACACCACTGCCTCAAATTTGCTGATATTGGCTGACAGTCTTACTCTGGTCAGGTCTTGATGGTACCTCTGCTCCTACCCCCTTCTTAAGTTGACTTGTTTCACCACGAAATGGATCTCTTGATGTCCAAAACCGCCGAGTCCCAACATGACGAACATGGATGATTGTCGGAGGATCTTAGATGATAGCTCTTCAAGAGGCACTTCATATATGATCTTCTATATGTTCTTCCATGCCTTGTGTCATGAAAATTGGAGTATCTTTTGTACTTCTGGGTCTGACTCAGCATCACTGTCATAGGGGGGAATATAATCTAAGATTAATTCACTTAGAGAAGTGCTCTGTTCTACTCCTTCCCCCCTTGACCCTTGTTATTTCACTTTCTATTCCCGTTGGGGCAGTGGCTGAGGCTTTACTTCTAGATCTAACCACTGAAATTTCTGTCCCTACATAGTCAATTGAAAGTTTTGGTTAGTTTCAAAGGATAAAAAAAGTTGATTAAGTTTCCTTGCAAATTAAGTACATCCACAAATATTGTTATATTTTACCCAATAGTAGATCAATAGAAGGAGAAGGCTCCTCCACATCCTTCCTAGCTTCAACAGGAGTTTCAGGATAATTTTTAGGAAGCTATACCAGGTTCAGATCCACTTGAGCTAGTGTCTCTGCAATAGTAGGGTTGTCCATACCCCCTTCAGGCATTGGTAGTTCAAGAGATTGCTTAGATGGAACTGCACATTTTTAACCAATCATGGTCAGAGATGTAATAAGAAGTTATTTTAACAGGAAAAAGGATAACACTAAAGTCCAAAATCATCTAAATTACATGGTAATTAACATGATCTAAAAAGTATTCAAAAGATCCTCCAAGTTTCATCATTTCATCAAATGATATTCTAGATTCCCGGTTAGTCTCACTAGTGAGAGCATTTGATGTGTCTTCTTGGCGACCTTCATCATGCGGCCTCTGACCCCGGATAGATTCTTCTGATAAAATTGCGACATCAGTTGTAGTGGTCACCAAATGCTTTGGTGTAGGGGTTGAACCTAAAGTATCACAGAATGTAAGTCAGTTGATATTTTCATTCAACATCTTATGAAGCATTGTTAATTTACCAGAAGCAGGCTCTTCTCTCCTTGCAAAAACAGCAAAATCGATACTGGGAATAGACACTGTCTCTTCTTCAGGAGCATCCAAGTCAGCATGAACTCGTGATTTATCACCAGCACCCTCCGTCGCCCTCAAAGGAGGGTCAGTCCTCTACCTCAATGGGAAAATTGAAGAAGCCCCTACAATTCTAATAAATATGAGAAATCCTTTCATGGGAAAGGATTCCTGACTATCCAAAGGATTTACCACTTCTAATGAAGTGTTTAGTTGTGGAATTATTCCTCCGATGCCTTTATTTCTTTGGATTTTGGGTGTGATGACATCATCATATCCAAATACAAGAATTGGATAATGAAAAGCCATATCTATCTCCTCCTCCATGGCCTGCTGTCCTGGAGATACCTTGCCCGGCTCATGAGAAGATTCATTAGCCCCAATGGCAGTACCACCAGGGCTATACAATGGTGAAGGAACCTCAAGAGTTCCTTTCTTTGCAAGCTGCAGGATGAAGAAAGTAATTTCCTTGAGTAAGAAATATTTAACTGGAATCAAGTTACAAAGCAAATAAGGAAAGAGACTTACATCTTCAGGAGCCATGTAATCGTGCCACCCCTCATCTCCGAATGCACCAGTACCCTCAGTGGTGCCATGATCTATCATTTCCTTCACCTGCTTGGTGACAGGAATGGAATCATAGGTGGCATATATGAGCATCTCCACCTTTCTGATGTAAGCCCGCACTTCATCAGGGTTATCCTCTAAATGGATATCAGTGGAGGCTCAAAGATTCCCTATTACAAGGATGTGTAGCCCCTCACACAGATCCAGCCAGGTAGTTTCAGCATCTTAATATAAACTCCACCATGTCTGGACAACCTCTGGTCATAGATATTCAGCGTGTGTACCAGAAGGCTGCGAGGAGGGTCCTACAATCTTAGACTTCAGCTTCTTCCTAGATCCTGAAACTACATATAAAGGATAGGAAAATAAGACTTTTTTCTCTATAAATTAATGGTGATTAAATTTCCCCAATGATGTAACTCACTAGGATTCGATGGAGTTGGTATCTTTATTCTGACAGAAGGATTATATCTGGAATGAGGTCACTTTGACACATGCCACACCTCATCATCCCCATATTGGAAATCTGGCGAGTCAGCCCTGGGTGAGGAACCTGGTGAATCAACTCTAGGTGGGGAAGAGTCACCTTCCAGATGAAGGGCTTCTTTCTATATGATTATTTTGTTTTCCCCCACCTAATGAACGAGATGATTCATCACCCCTTCAGGGTATGATGCTATCTAGTTCTTGGCATACCATGTAGTTAAGTTACTTGCCGCTTTAGCTATAGGTATATCAAACACTACCCCGGTATTATCCACATATGTTAGCATCTATAGTTGTTGGGAAACCATCAGATGATTCTCTGACCTGACATGCACAGGAGGGGATACAACAGTTTTCTATAGACACTTGAATTGGCGTGCCAATCTGTATGGATCATAGGCCTCGCATATAATCTCTCCATCAATCCTAGTGGCCAATACACCATCTCTACAAGCCAGCATGTACGACCTCAATTACAGGCTGACTGTTCCATCATCAACAAACCACCCAGTTGGCAGGTTTCCATAAAGAATGAAATTGAATTCCTTGAACATGCTCAGCCTCACCTTCATATCATAGGAGTTGAGAGCTAACAGAGAAACTCCAAAAAATTCCTGTACTGATGGCCTGAAAGAGCTTCTAGGAACATGTAAACCATTATGTACAACATATGTCCTGAAATGAGTGGCGATCCATCCCTACAAAACTTGTAATGGTCCCACTATTCTCAAAAGAGACGTACCCATAAATACATGGAGTAAGCTCCTATGAATATTCACCAAAATGGGGGTGGCCAACCCAACCATTTTCTTCTCAGAAAACTTGGCTGCCACAACAAAGGTCTCTGGCCTGACGCCTCCCCTTTAATCCCTAACTGGGAGAAGATAAACACTGAGACACAAGGATAAGAAGCCCTCCAGATGGTTATTTTTTTGGGATTCTCTGATCCACTTCGTACCCCCAATTCTCAAATTCTCCTACTTCAGGGTTGGCCAGAATGTGCCAAAAGCACCCCTCTCCTCTGTTCTGGGGCAGGTAGTAGGACGTGTATAGGTGGGCCCCTTCACCTCCTTCTTGTTTAGAAACATATCCATCCACTCCTCTGGATGAATATCCGTTTTAGAATGAGTTTTGGAAGTCTTTGAGTTCTTGATCTTGTAGAAAATTTTCAATAATTCCTAAGCCAAAGCCGGAGTCTTCTCCGAATCATTCCAAGTAACCTTGGGGGGGATGTATTCATCATACATATCACCCAAAATTGGAGCCCTTGAGATCTTGTAGACATCCCACAAACTGATGCCTACTTCTCCATGATTCAGATGGAAGGAGTTGGTTTCTGGGCTCCAGCGGCTGATTAACTCCGACATAAAGACATCTTTCCTATAGACATATGTCTGCCCAGCCCAGACAACTTCATATATTGCAGCTCCTTTCAGATACTCGACAAACTCTGAACAGGTTTGTTGCACCCAATATTCCCACATCCAATTTGTCTTCACAGCTCCTCTAGGATGGAAGTACCAACTCTTCTTATAGCCTTTAGATTGATCCATCTGAGAATTTCAGATGATTAAAGGATAACAATGTGGTTGCAGCTCAGGCTTGTGAGGTTTTAGATCTGGGGAACAAGGGCTATGATGCATTATGAAGGCCTTCTCCACTATTCCAATATTAAAAAACAATCCTCTAATGGAGATATTTTCTGAAGAAAAATTTGTGTATGTTTGAAACCAAGAATGCGGGAGATAGTTCTTTGGCACTAGAATGTTGACTTCTTGCATATGAAAATGCCCATACAAAGGCATGTAGATGCTTTGTGTGAAATTAAGATGATACTTCTTCATATACTTTTCCAGATCTAGGAGAGTTCTGTTGTAGACATTATAGTAATCATGGCCAATAATGTTCATCATATCATCAATTCGCTTGATATCCAGTTCATCAACCATTCCAATTCTCTTATGAGCCATTTAATCTACACAAAAGTTAAATAATTAACTCATACATGAGTTGATGTTTCATATAATTTGTGAAGAAAAGTGAAAAAATGGCCGAGGCATTAAGGCGCACAAGTCCAATGTTGGAAAGCAAGTGTAACAGTGTCGCCAAGTTTTGGCGCGCAGGTATCACCACACAAGTCAAAATACCTCTACAGAAGCGCGACACGAAAAAAAATCAATGAATAGTAGAAAACAAGTCACTTGAATGATGATATAAACATTCATAGAGAGAGCTCAGAAGCATTCAAATCAGGTTGCGTTACGCAAGAATGGGTTGCATATTTATAGGGCTGGTCACACCCCTGTGCGCTGAAGCCTGCGCACCTCTCACCTTTGCACTCAAAACTTGTGTGCCGCCCTTCCTTGGTTTTCTCCTTTACCTTAGAGTCAAATCCTCCTTATTTTAAAATACAACTTTGATGGGGGACTTTTATTGATTCTCCTTTTGATCACAGAGTCTAATGACTGAAGAAGGGGAATATCTTAGCATAAAGAGATTCATCCTTTGAAGAAACATCAAAAATTGACAATGGCATGAACAAGGATTCCATTATGTAAGGGACGTCCAAGTTTCATCATGCTCGCGCAAGTATACTTACGCGCCATATATTAGGCCCACAGGTGACTTGTGGTCCTATTTAATTTTCTCCCAAGGTCTTCAGTAGCCTATAAATACCCCTTCTGGGCCCCCCATTTTAGGGGCGTAAAATTCAAAAAGTCAGGTTTGAGCTCTCGGTGCCCTAGTCTCTGCTTGAAGTGTTTCGATAACTTCTAAGGCAATTTCTTACGTAGAATGGAAGATCTAAAGAGGCGGAATGAGGACTAAGTGTTAGAATTCATCAACACTTGTGCGCCTAAGTGTCCAACCCTTAAGGTAAAATGGACACACTTGCGCGCCCCCTTATCCCTTCAATAGAACTTGCACACCACTCTTTTGGAATATCTTAGGGATAATACTAAGGACTTGAGCGATGCCTCACCCAAGAATTAACCTATGGGTTGACCGTCGCGCAAGTGCACATGTGTCGCACAAGTATACCTACGCGACTGGGACTTGTGTGCCCAAACAGGACTTGCACGCCTTCCTCTTTTTGGGTGCCCCTCCTTCTTATTCAACTCTTTTCATCAAATCCACCTCTCCTCTTCAAGATTTAGCCTTCAAAACCCTCTTCAAATTCATTTATGACTTGGTTCATTTGTTGGATTCCTTATCTGAAAGGAATTTTGTGGAAGATCTCTCAAAACCTAGTTATTTACATATCTTTATGTCACTAAGGATAGAGATTTCATTCATTCAACCTCATCCATTAAGATGAGAAGATCTTTAACATGGTCCTCCTTTTTAGAAGTAAGCCCCAATCACATGATCTTTAACCTGGGAATCCTCCTTAGGAGTAAGCCCCTTGTTCCCCAATTTGGGATTCTTTTTCAAGAGTAAGCCCCAGTCATAATTCCTCTAACCTGAGCCTCCTTTTCAAGAGTAATCCACAGATCATAAGTCCCCTATCCTAGGATTCCTTTTAAGGAGTAAGCCCGAGTCCAAATTCTTTTAACCTGGGCCTCCTTCTTACGAATAATCCCCAGTCATAATTTCTCTTAACCAGTCTTAATTTCTTTTGATTTGGGCTTCCTTATCAGAAATAAAACCCAATCACAAGTGACATCATAATTTGGGCATCTTCCTCTGGAGTAAGCCCCAGGTTAGAGTATCCAAATCTCTATAAAGCACATATACCATTATGGACATTGTTCCCGGGATTCTTCTCTGAAGTAAGTCATCTCTGAAGTGAGTCCTGATCTTTATCTATTTGGGAAATCATATGTACATAAGACTCATATCATTCTTTATGACCACATATTTTGTGGCACAAATCATTAAGTTTACTGATACCTCTTGTTTCTCACACTGAGCATGTACCACCCTGAATATTTCAAAACCTTATAAATAGCAATTGTGTGTTTAATTCCATAAAATTTTTCTTCCTTTAACCAAACAAAATATAAATGATATAACAAATAAATCCTTATTTAAGAACTTAACATCGAATTGTCTTACAACATTCTTAGTTTACAAGAAAATTTCACTAACCAAAGATACCAAATGAAAACCCTATTAAGATTACATGAAGAACACTCAAAACAATAAGAACCCCGAGAAGACGATAGGGGTATTTAGCATCCATAAAAATAAACATAAGAATGGCCAAATCCACCGCATCCACACTAATCACTGAAGGGATGACTTGAACGATCTTTTTGTTCTTTTTCTCCTTCAATCCCCTTGAGTTTACGACACCCTGAGACCAGGTTTTATATGACACCAATTTGACAGTTACCTTTTTATGTAATCGTTGTGTCTTTATATTCCATGAACGTTGGTTAAAGGGTTTTTAAAATTAATGAGGTTTGTCTTTTTATAAAAACATGGTTTTTATTACGATTTCATAATTTTGTGAAATTTCAAATGTTTTAATATTTTTAAATGTTTTAAATGGTATTTTCATATATCATGGTTTTAAAGAAAATGTTTTAATGAACGTACACAGTTTAAATTAAGGTAGATTTTAAATTTAAAAGAAAGATTATATAATATTGTTATTAATTTTAGGTATACAAAGACATATATTTCACTTTATATGTTTATAATTAAACTTATAATTTTTTTTAAAAAAAAACTTCTAGCCAATTTCACATGAGAAACTATTTTATGTATATTAATGTGTAAAAAATTGTATAAATATATTAATTTAGGTTTAGTAAGTTGAATTAAAAAAAATAGTTTATATATATGTATATATATATTACTTTTAATTATATATTTCTACCGAGTTATGTTTATAAAAATTTTAAGTATTAATTTTTTTTTCTAAAAAGAGTTACACTCTTTTGAGACAAGCCTACTGGGGGAGGTAGCTCACACCGAGGTGTGGCCAAGCTTTTTCTCCCTGGCCTTCGCTCAGGGGAACCCTTTAGGGGCGTCTCAGAGGTGCGAGATCCGCGTCTAGGCAGCGTGGGAGCACTCGAGGTGCAGCACAATCAAAGTTAGGTCATGACCTGTGGAAGGGTGGGGCCGTGTATAAGCCCCCGGGTGTGTGTGATTGTGTCATCGAGGTGATGCTGAGGTGCTCTGGCTTATAATCCACACTCGTTTTTCAGTTCACTTCGATGTGGGAACCAATTTTTCGGCTGAAACAAAATCGCGGCTGTTGGATCTCTCATCGCGCGATCTCAGCCGTCGAAACTGATCTCGTGTTCAACCCTCAATCGACCGCGGTATATCACCGCAATTTTTAGAGCCATTCAATCCTATATGATATAATCGCGGATGTTAGAGTCATTTAAAATGACTTTTAGTACATGATATGTTCGATCTAGCGTGAAATGATCATGGTCGTCTGAAGTTTTTAAAACACGACTTCAATCCTGTGTCGTCCGATCAACAACGGAACTTACTCCCGACCGTCCAGTTATTTTTAAACAATCAAACGTTTCCCCACCACGCTGTAGCCATTTGATCTGGTCCGGCCTAATCTCAGTCGTCCACCCATTTCTTCAGCTCCCCCCATCGTCTTCTTCCTCCGCAAGACCGCACTAGTGGCCATCACCTTCGACCCCTTTCCTCTCCACTACACCCAATGCCCATGACCCTCTAGAAAAACACCCTTCAGCCTGGATTTTCCATGGGCCTACTCCCCTCTAGAACCTTAAGGAATTTCCTCACCTGAGATGCTCCTCAGGTAAGGTTATATAAAATATATATATATATATGCATTATTGTGTCATTGGATTCGTTTTCTCCAACTCAATGCTTTGGCCTCTCCTTCAGTAGTCAAGTGTAGGGTCCTCTAATGTTGGAGTCGAGATATTTGGATCCTTTAAACTCCTCCCCCATACAAGATGAACCCCATGGGTTCATCCTCTAATCCCTCTCTGTTTTTCTTCGAGCACCCCAAGGCCTCTAGAGAGCTCCTACTCTCCTCTGCCAATCCGACCCACCTCCTCAGTATAGGTAAGGTATTACCTTACTATTATTATTAAAGCAAACCATTTTTATATATTGATAGGTATACAGGTTATATACACATATTTTTATATGTTAATTTTCATATTTTGAGTCTACCTATGTTTCTTCTAAAAAAACTAGACATTGGGCTTGTTAAGTTATTTTTTTAGAAAGATTATTTTCATTCAGTTTTATTTTATAGAACCTATATATATATATATTCTACATATACAGTTTTGCATATATATATATATATATATATATAGAAAACTCTTCTTTGTTTTAAGGTTTTCAAAATGGGGTTTTGATGTGTTACTACGGATCGTGCAAGTTTAATATATAAAAGGGTTTACCTTGTATGATTTTCATTAAGAAAAACCTATTATATACATATATTTATAATTGGGTATATAAGTATATATATATCTATATTCCCTAATCCAAATCTGTTTTTAAGAGTTCCAAAATGAATCAGTATATGTAACTAGGAGTTGTGTATTCATAAAGATTGTTGGAATCCGCTTTTAACATGCCAATTCCCTTTGATTAACTTTGGGTATGTAATTATATGCATATATGTGATTGTAACATAATGAAAATAAATCTATGTGTTTTAAGTGATGTATATCCACCATTAAATAACATTATAGATGCGAATTAGGCTTTTGGATTTTAGTGTAATTATGTTATAGTTTAAAACCATAGTTTTTTATGTATTTTTGGTTTCACATATTTATAATAAACCCTATATGGTTTGGTTTCCACCAAATAAATGGTTATGTATAAATTTATTTATAAGTTTAATTTCCAAAACCCTGTTTTCAAGTACAATTATTAGGTCTTAGTAGATATTTTGATGCATGTAAGATTTTAATGCTTGCCAAGCCTATATGTATTTTGTTTATGAGTATACACTAATGAACATGTTTAATTAAAGTAGTCATTCGAACATATACCCTTGATGTAGTTTATGATGTAAAAGAATGTACTCTGACTTGATTTAAATTTATGTTGGAGGACTAAGAATTTATGTTATCATGTCATAACCATTTATTATTTTATGATAACCTCCCGTGATGAATGTTAGTGGTAAATATTGTTATGGTTTCATTGCAAGTTCAATGACGTGATTATAACAATAATCAATGTCTAGTATTTTCTTTAAGAGTTCATTTTCATGTGTAGGAATTTTAAAGAATTATCATTTAACACCTCCTCTAGAAAACCATACCATTTAACCTATTTTAGTAGTTATCCTGTGGGCGTATAATGTTTACTAAACCATGCCTGCTATTGATTAATTATTCCATATTTTCAATTATATCTATTATATCATATACAAATTTCTCATTTTATTTATTATTGTACATAAATCATGCATATGACATATCATGGTAATGAACTAATAACTTAATTACCCAAAGTGGTATGGGACACCTTGGGTAATGAGAAATGAAAATGAATTAAATATTCAATGTGGTGTGGGACACCTTGAATATTAGACCATATGGACATATGAGGAATGTATTGGACTGCTGGGTTGGGGTCCGGTTAAAATAAATCCCTCCAGGATAGGGACTGGTAAAAGTAACCCCTCCGGGTTGGAGACCGGTAAAAGTAAGATCCTAGATGCATCGGTAGTTCTCTGGAGACAATCAGTACGTGACAAACCCTTTGAGTTTGTTTCTAACTATCAACTTGTGTTTCTACCCACAGGTCATGGCACGAGGCCTTGGCACAATCATCATGAGTCCAGCAATTCATAATTTCTTCATTATATTTTAAGAATATTACAAACTAAGTGATTATTTCAACTAGATAAATATCCTTGGTTATAGAACAATTAACTATGAGTATGAGATTAAAGTACTCATAGAATATGATGAGACAATGATAATGCATGATCAGTTTAACTTTCCATAATTTTAATGCAAATGTTAGCATTACATTTATCATGTTATAATGTGCATTTTTATAATTTGTAGTGAAATTGTTTATGTGAAACTATGATAATGTTCATGCTCAATAGTTTTTGCATACCTTGCATGTTATGCTTATTTTACCTAGCATAATTCATGTACTTTTATACAAACATGCTTACCTTGTTTATCTAGTAGCTTTCATTTAAATGTTCAACTACTTGTGTATGAAATGTTTTAATTATTTAATGTCAAACTTTGAAATGTCATGATGTTTTCCTTTAAGAATTTTTTTAAGTATAATTATTTTCAATGGTAGTTTTCAAATTCTATATTAAGTAATTTCAAAACCCCTTTCTGAGTATTTAAATGCACACCCTACATTTTTTAATAAAAAAATTTCAGGTATCAGTCATGTATCCAATAAAGTTTCTGAATGCAGCTCATTTTCCCAGAACCTGAACCACACGAGCCTATATAGCATGGGACATGATGTGTTTATATAAATGTATTGTAATTTAATTTAATAAATTCTAGAACATCATGTCTCATGGGCACCAGATTCGGGCACTCGGAGGTCAGGTCTTTACAGTTGGTATCAGAGGATAGGTTCAGGCAATTCTGAAAAAACTAGGTAATAGAAATATGTAGCTATGACTAAACCTTACTAAGTGGGTTTATTATAATTTTCAGATGGTAGATGAAATATCACTAACAAGTCTTTCATCCCTTCCCACTCAAATCCTCGAGACTATAATTGTTAAGTCGTGAATGGAAGACTATGAACCCTTTGGAAACTTCGATTATCATGCAAGCTACTTTACCAAGTGTTGAACAACTAAAACATCCGTAGAATATTCTTAGGATCGAGTCATGTATACTATCATATAACTTATGCACAAATATCATACAATATGCATCAATGGAAATATTATGAAGGTATTTTCCTATGTTTTACCCTATCTTCAAACTATGTGGCTTTAAGGGTTTTCCTGGAAGCTGTAGAAGAGGGAAATCTCTGTGCAGCCTCTCTTTTTCAGGTCTTGAGTTTGAGTCTTTACGAGATACTTTTTTCATCAAACCCCTCGACATTGAGGTAGTACGACGAATCTGTAAGGACCAAGTCAATTTTGATATCACAGAGCTTTTCAATGCTCATGCCTCTATCTGGAATCCCAACTGTTCTACGCGGGAGTTTAACCCCACTTTCCCGAGGTGTATCTAGGCAAGAGAGATCGAGGAACTAGGAACCAACCTCAGAATAGAGTTGAGGATATCAGCGAACTAGTTATGAATGTGGGCTCTGTAAAGGTACAACCTAGTTCTTTTATGTTCTTTTTTGTGGCTAAATCCTATAATGTTTGAGTAGGGACATCACTAAGGATGTGAGGGAGTTTTTCTTCTCTATGTGGAGTTTGTCTAGTAAATAATCATGGAAACTAACACACTGATATATAAACTTATATGTTATTGAAATACTATTTTTTTCCTTTATTGTCTATACATTATATAAAATTTTAAGTGAGTTCTCATGAATGTATATTTTAGATGGCTGGACAAACAAATATCTCACCCCTACCCAATGAAATTTTAGAGGATATCCTAATCAGGACGTGCACTGTGGACTATCCTTTTTTCCTTAACCTACGAGGATCATGTCAACGCATGTTTTATTTTTCCAATAACCAAGAAATCCTTCACTCCTTCCAAGGGATTGACCATGCTTCCACCTCATTTCCAATACCCAACTCCCTTATTATAGGTAGAGGGGGAGATACTTCGAGGGTCTTTTTCGATGATTCACTCTGGCATATAATTTTCCAGCCAGAGCATGTTTTCTAGTAGCTGCCAATGATGAGAACTGCAGAGCAGCCTTCATGTTCTAGATTCTATACCTCAGTCTTTTTAATCTCATAGTTCCAATGGAATATCCTGAGTGTGATGTAGTTCAGCGGTGTACCAGAGAATATATCTATATGGACATCCCCGACTTTATTACCGCACGAGCATCCCTATGGAAACCTGTGTGTAGAACACATGTGTAGGAGTTCAAGACATACTCCTCAAGGTGTATCTGGTCCAGTGAAGCAGAGAAACTGATTACCAACTAGGGTATTCCATTGACCGAGCCAAATCTCCCATTTTGGTGATGATGATCGTCTGGGGGTTTTCTTTTTTAGTTTATGAATAGAATTGATAGAACGCAATTCTTTGAAGGGGGAATAATGTAGCACCCCAAATATTTCAAAACCTTATAAATAGAAATTGTGTGTTTAATTCCATTAAAGTTTTCTTCTTTTATCTAAACAAAATATAAAAGATAAAACATAGAACTATTTATTTAAGAACTTAACACCAAACTATCTTCTAACATTCTGAGTTTACAAGAGCAACTCACTAAACAAAGATACCAAATAAAAACCCTATTAAGATTATAGGAAGACCACTCAAAACAATGAGAACCTCGAGAAGATGATAGGGGTCTTTAGCATCCATCAAAACAAACATAAGAATGGATGAATCCACCACAACCACACTAAGAAATAAAGGGATGACTTGAACCATCTCCTTTTTCTTTTTCTCCTTCAATCACCTTGAGTTTAAGACACCCCTAAACCAAGTTTTGTATGACACCAATTTTACCGTTACCTTTTTATGCAGCCAGTGGGTCTTTAATTTCCATGACCGTTGGTTAAAGGGTTTTTAAAATTAATGAGGTTTATATTTTTAGAAAAACTTGGTTTTTTATTATGATTTTATAATTTTGTGGAATTTCAAATGTTTTATTATGTCTAAATGTTTTAAATGGTATTTTAATATATCATGGTTTTAAAGAAAATTTTTTAATGAACGTACTCAGTTTAAATTAAGGTACATTTTAAATATAAAAGAAATATTATATAATATTGTTATTAATTTGAGGTATACAATGACTTATATTTCACTTTATATGTTTATAATTAAACTTATAAATATTTTTTTAAATACTTATGCTAATTTCAAATGAGAAACTCTTTTAAGTGTGTAAAAAATTGTGTACATATATTAATTTAGGGTTTTTAAGTTGAATTTATAAAAAAATTAGTTTATATATGTGTATATATATATATATATATTAATTTTAATTATGTATTTCTACCTAGTTTTGTTTATAAAAATTTTAGGTATTAATTTTTTTTTCTAAAAAGAGTTACACCCTTTTGAGACAAGCCTACCAGGGGAGGAAGCTCACACCGAGGTGTGGCCGAGCCTTGACTCCCCAGCCGACGCTCAGGGAAACCCTTTAGGGGCGGCTTAGAGGTGCAAGAGCTGCGGCCTGCCGGTGTGGGAGCACTCAGGGCGGAGCGCAGTCAGAGTTAAGATGAGGCCCGTGAAAGGGTGGGGGCCATGTATAAGCCCCCGGGTGTGTGTGATTGTGTCATCATGGTGATGCTGAGGCGCTCTGGCTTATATTCCACACTTGTTTTTCAGTTTTCTTCGATGTGGGAACCAATTTTTTGGAAGAAATGAAATCACAATCGTAGGATCTCTCCTCATGCGATCTCGGCCATCGAAACCAATCCCAGGTTCAACCCTCGATCTACAGCGGTGTATCACTATGATTTTGAGAGCCGTTCGATCCTATGTGATCTAATCGCAACCATCCGAGGCATTTAAAATTCCACGTAGTACGTGAGCCGTTCGATCTAGCATGAAATGACCGTGGCCATCTGAAGTATTTAAAACACCGCATCAATCTCGTGCCGTTCGATCAACCAAGAAACTTAATCCCAACCATCCAATTATTTTTAAACGATCAGACGTTTCCCCACCACGCCGTATCCATTCAATATGGTCCGGCCTATTCTCAGCCGTCTGCCCATTTCTTCAGCTCCCCTTGTCATCTTCTTCCTATGCATGACCACACCAGTGGCCATCACCTTCGACCCATTTCCTCTCCATTACACCCAATGCCCATGACCATCTAAAAAAACACCCTTCAACCTCGCTTTTCCATGGGCCTACTCCCCTCTAGAGCCTTAAGGCTTTTCCTCACCCGAGCTCCTCCTCAGGTAATGTTATATAATATATATATATATATATGCATTATTGTGTCGTTGGATTCCTTTTCTCCAACTCAAAGCTTTGGCTTATCCTTCAGTAGTCAAGTGTAGGGTCCTCTGGTGTTGGAGCCGAGATCATTGGATCCTTTAAACTCCTCCCCCATGCAAGAAAAACCCCACAGGTTTATCCTCTCATCCCTCTTTGTTTTTCTCCGAGCACCCCAAGGCCTCCAGAGAGATCCTCCTCTCCTCTACCAATCTGACACACCCCCTCAGTCTAGGTAAGGGATTACCTTTTTATGATTATTAAAGAAAACACTTTTTATATAGTGATAGGTATACGGGTTATATACATATATTTTTATATGTTAATATTCAAGTTCTGAGTCTACCTATGGTCCTTCTAAAAAAACTGGATGTTGGGTTTGTGAAGTTATTTTTTTAGAATGATTATTTTCATTAGGTTTTATTTTATAGAACTTATATATATATATATATATTCTACATATACAGTTGTTCTTATATATATATATAGAAAACTCTTCTTTGTTTTAAGGTTTTAAAAATGGGTTTTTGATGTGTTACTATGGATTGCGCATTTTTAATATATAAAAGGGTTTACCTCGTATGGTTTTCATTAATCAAAACCTATTATATACATATATGTATAATCGGGTATATAAGAATATATATATTATAATAACCCGGTTCTTATTTTTGAGGTACGGGTTTATTATTTTCTCCATTCCTTAAGTGTTTTTTTCAAAAATAAGGCAAAATGGGGAAAAATACTAAATTTTGGGACTACACACCATGTACTTTTCCACACGCCGTGTACATTGGCCATGTTGGATGAGTACACAGGGTGTGTAGCCATGCTGGCGACGAAGGGTATAAAAACCAATTACACGTCATGTAGTGGATATTTATACGCTGTGTAGTCAGTTGGCAGGAAAATAGTAAGTCGATGGAGGCAGCCGCTAGTGGAGTGGTAGTACATGCTGTATAATTAGAAATACACGCCGTGTAATCATGTCGACAGATGAACAGTGCGACAGTGTCACTAGAGGAACTGTTAAATGAGAAAAGTACACATCATGTAGTCAATAGTACACGTGGTGTAGTTTTTTTTTTTTTGCATAAGATGGGCAGTAGCCAACCCTGTTCACAGGATTGGCTTAGAACCAGAGGAAGGAGTCAGGATAGGAGGTCGGAACTTCAAGGATCTCTAGATCGAGCGTCGAGAATCCGTTTTCACCTCTGACAATCTCATTGGAAATGCACAGATCTACATCGTTCTTCAACGATTAGAGGATCATCATTCGTTTATACTATTCAAGGGCATTTAAGGAAGGTGTCTTGGTGTTTAAATTCCAACTATTGTGCATTTTGTGTACCATTGAGATACGCACCCATGAATGGGGTGTCGTATGGCTGAGGCCTTGTTGAATTAAATACCTATAATTGCATATGTAGTTAAATGAACAATTATAAATGTTGTTTGGGATCCCTGCTTGGATACAGGACCACCTCGAGGTGCGTTCCTTTGTTTATCCATTTGGCCAAGATACCCGAGGGTATGCCATGTTCATTTTATGCATTACATTTTCCTTGAGATGAATTGTATGTAAATTGCATGTTTGTATGTTGGGCATGGCCTGGTTACTTGTTTATCCCAGGGGAAGTGATATATTAACCTGGGGGTATTGTTGATTAGCCCGAGGATGTAGTTCTATTAGCATGAGGGCAATGCATGAGGGAAATATTCTGTTTACCAGAGGGGTTCGTTTCAGTTTGGCCTGAGGGCAAGATTCTATTTCACTTGAGAGAAATGCCTTCGGGAAAGGTACTTTATTGCCTGAGGGCAAGCCTGAGGGCATTGTTTACTATATTAGCATGAGTGAAAGGTTCTGGTTTGCCATAGGGCTTAGTTCTGAGGAACATTGAATGTTAAGAAATTGAACTGCTAAAGGAATATTTAAATGGCAATGAAACTGGTAAAGTTAGTTACTTTTGAGTACTTCTTAGTTTGTTGCATTTACTACTGCACACTGTTGTTTCATATTTTCACACAGTTGGAAACAAGCCCTTGGTGGGTGCCTACTGGGATTAAGTTTTTAGACCCTGTTTGGGGTCATGTATTTGGCCCCAAATAGATTTCGTGTATGCAGGTGTGGATAAGGGCAAGGGTCCTTATACATGTACTTGATTGCTGCTAAGGAGTAGGGGAGCATGGGACCGGGATTAGGCTCGAGATGCTATCGGCTGTTTTGTTTTGTTTTTCTATACTTTGTATTGTACTGTACTGTATTTTTGTGTAACATGTTCTAGCTATTTTCTTAGAACTTGAGAGATGTTGCATCATTATCCATATGACTTTTAGTTATCTTTTTACTACATTTGTTCATTTTATGTGTGTGTGGTTTATTGCTTCTGTTGTTGTATGCTTTTTATTTTATTCCACTACGCTACACTTTGACAAATGAGGGCATAGTTTTCACACTATCAGACTTGGGCCCTTGCTGCTAGTCAGCAGCCTCTGGTGTTTGGGGAAATGCGCTTGAGGTCACGCGACGAACTGGGTTCGGGGCACCCGTTGAGGGGAACCCAGTCCTGGGATGTTACAATGTTGTATCAGAGGATTCTTTTCTTTGACTTAATATTTGGAGCCTTAGTCAAGGATTGGACGAAAATAGTAGTTGGTAATAAGTTGTGCCCGGGAGTAGCTAACCCGTGGACAGGGAAAGGCAAGTCTACCTCGGTTATTGTGATTTTTCTGAGTTTTCAATTTTACAGTTGTTTTGATTTTCACCATTGGGTGACACACTTGTGATTGTGCTGTTATATTTTATCCATGGCTTCTATTCCATTGCAACCCGATGAGATGAGGACATGCCATCTCATGCATCATTTAGGCACATTCTAAGAATCACATGCCATTCATAGTTTCAATGCTATGTAGGTGAATTAGAAATTTCATGTTGTTGTAATAGTCGTGGTGCTAGTCAAAATGCATGCTGTTGTGATAGCTACATCGATAAAATACCTGCTATGTGATAGGGTATTGTTTTATAAGCTTGTTGATAGAATAGACACCAAACTTTGGTTTTTGGGGAGAATGGGCCCCTAATAACCGGAATTTAGTTTATCATTGACTTTTTTATTATGTATAACATGTATAAGATGTCAAAATTTGATTTGCATGGAGTATGGGCCCTCACGGATCGGAATTTGGCACTTTGGTGTTGTTTTCCAGTGTTTTCTGGGCTCCAAAATTGTTTCTGAGCCTTACTGTCCGGAAAACCTAGGATAGACGCCATGTAGTTCCTCGAACACAAGCCGTGTGATCTTATGTTCAAGAAGAAAAGAAAACTTTTTGAGTACATATTTTGTACCCTCAGTACATGTCATGTAGTCTCTTCCCATGTCATAGACCATGTGGGAAAGGACACGGGGAAGATGAATGCTTGGGGAAAACAAACTATGTACCAGATGTACATGCCTTGTAGTGTTGACCCGGAGTTCGCTCGTGTAACTAACAAACACGGACGAAGGAGACCTTAAGACATAACATGCCGTTTCCACTATGGAACACACCGTGTAGTCTGTCCTGGGATCCAGCCGTGTAACTAACAACATGGGTCGGTGTAATCCTTTCGTGTACATGTCGTGTGTATATGGAACACGCCGTGTAGTGTGATCCATGTATCCGGCCGTGTAACTAACAACATGGGTCGGCAGAGCTCATCTCATACATGCCGTGTACCCGTGGGACACGTCGTGTAGTCTTGTCCGAGGACAGACCGTGTGGTTTTAGCCGTGTGGTTGGGAAACGGGGTGGTGTACACGCCGTGTGTGGGTGTAACACACCGTGTGCGGGTGTAACACGTCGTGTAGTAACAAGCCGAGTAGTCAGCCGTGTCACAAAAGACATAAGAAGTTGTAAAATTAAACCATACACGCCGTGTAGAGTATATACACGCAGTGTAGTCATTTTCATCAGGAGCCGTGTGGATAATTCGTGTAGGAGGACCCAGGCAGGGGAAGAGAAGGCAGGTACACACCGTGTAGTTATTATACACGCCGTGTAGTCTTGTTTTGCAAATCTTGAATTCCTTCTTCATCCTATTCCCCTTTTTGTCCCTTAATTTTCAAATTGTTATAATCTTGATCTAAGTTGTGCGTTTGACCTTGTAGAGTCATGCCGCCAAGACAACCACGTGTTGTTCGCTAGGAGAGCGTCAACGATTATACTCGAGAGATGGTGGGCCATGGGCTACCAGTAAATCTTCCGGCAGAGCCAGATGCGGTGCCATCCATTATACCGAAC
Organism: Viscum album; assembly: GCA_963277665.1. Classification (NCBI taxonomy): domain Eukaryota; kingdom Viridiplantae; phylum Streptophyta; class Magnoliopsida; order Santalales; family Viscaceae; genus Viscum; species Viscum album. Next base: position 1,033,098,434 of record OY728140.1, read on the forward strand.
ACACGCACAAAGGCACAGTTTTGTGAAGGATTTATACGGTTCATGAAGACCTTTCAGGGAGCACCTATGGCTGCCACATCTATGGAAACGATGCCTCTTATATTCCTACAGTAGTTTCTGCCTACGTTTTCAAGGGATGGAAGGCCACAGGATACAGTGTCTTGGCTAGGGTCGATGCAGACTATCTTCGAGCATCTTGAGACGCCTCCAGGGATGAGGGTTAAGCCTGTGATGTATATGCTGCGTGATTCTTCCAATAGGTGGTGGGATGTTACCACTCAGACAGAGCATCACAGAGACATGTCATGGAAAAATTTTCAGACAGCCTTCTATGACTTTTTCTTCCCATAGACATTGAGGGAATATCGAGCTCGAGAGTTCATGAACCTGCAATAAGGCACTCTGTCGGTGATGGATTATTCTGCTCGTTTCACTGAGCTTCAGTGTTTTACACCCGTTCTGGTGGGTGATGAGACATTGAGAGCCAGACGCTTTGAGGATGGTATTCGATATGACATCTGAGCATTGTTGAATGTTTTCAGGTTTCCTTCAGTACATGATATTGTGAACCAGGTGCTGATTATAGAGAGGAACCTGCGTGAAGCTAGTGATACGGGCCAGGGTGGTTCAGCACCAGTTTCTGGTACTATTTATGCTGGTAAGAGGAAGCGACAAATAGATTTCTCTAACAGTGGCAGTACTAGCCAGGTGATTACTTCAGGTGGCCCGGTCAGGTGCTACCAGTGTGGTAAAGAGGGGCACAAGAGGCTGCAGTTTCCACGTGACCAAGTGGAGTGCCGAGGTTGTGGCAATATGGGTCATCTGCAGCACTATTTCAGGGCATTTCTACCAGTGGCTAGTGAGAGGGGTTCTGTACAGACTCCGCCTACGGGAGTAGGACCAACAGCTTCTTACCAGTCAGATAACTGGAATACGTCAGGGCATGTAGGCTAAGATGGTGGTTATGGCCATGGTAGCCAGACACTAGGATCTTAGAGGCAGTAGGGTGGGACAACTTAGGGTAGCCAGGCTATGTCCCAGGGCCGCGACACTGGGCAGGCATATGCAGTGCAACAGACCCAACAAGAGCAGGATCTCAGACCTTCTACTGTCAGAGGTACTATTCTAGTAGCCTCTGTCTTATCTACAATACTTTTCAATACGGGTGATACACATAGTTTCATATCTATGCCTGTTGTGAAGAGCCTTGGGCTTTGTGTTTCTTCTTCTGCTGCTGTTATGATGCTAGAGACTCCGTTGGGGACTAGAATGGCTGGTGTGAGTCAGTGCAAGGAGTTCCCCCTTGAGGTTGGTGGGTGTCACTTCCTTTGGGACCTCTATGTATTAGAGATGATGAGAGATGATTTCATTCTTGGAATAGACTGGTTGGTTCCCTTTTGAGCCTTTGTAGATTGCTATCATTGCATGGTGAGTTTCATGTCACCAGAGGGAAGAGAGTTTCTATACAAGGGAGAATAGGATGTTTAGGTGAGTTGAGATGGACCAGAGCATCGTGTTTGAGGTGGAGTCACAGCCCAGATTGTGATTTTATATCTGGATGATCAGGGGACTCATCAGCAGGATTTCCCTCCAGTGGTTCATCGTTTTAGGGATGTTTTCCCAGATGACTTTTTGGGTCTACCTCTAGACCGAGAGGTGGATTTCTCTATTGTGCTTGTTCTAGGAGTATCACCAGTGTCCATTCATCCTTATAGGATGGCTACGCCTGAGTTGTAGGAGCTCAAAAGGCAGTTAGAGGAGTTACAGTCAAAAGGTTTCATCAGACCCAATACTTCTCCTTGGGGTTCGCCGGTACTTTTTGTGAAAAAAACGGACGGTACCCTCAGACATTGTGTGGACTATTGGGAGCTGAACCAGTTGATGGTAAAAAACTGATATACCCTGCCAAGGATTGATGATCTATTTGATCAAATTCGAGGTAAACAAGTGTTCTTGAAGATTGACTTGAGATCGGGATATCATCAGCTGCGCGTGAGACCATCGGATATACCGCTTACAGATTTTCGGAGAAGATATGGTCTGTACGAGTACTTGGTTATGCCGTTCGAACTCACGAACGCGCCAACAGATTTCATGGATCTGAAGAATCTTGTGTTCCATACTTACCTGGATTTTTTTATGGTAGTATTCTTGGATGATATCTTAGTGTACTCTCACACTCGACATGACCATGACACCCATCTTGAGATCGTATTGAGTACACTGAGAGAGCATAAGCTATTTTCTAAGCTCTCAATGTGCCACTTTTGGATGGACTAGATTCACATATTGGGCCATTTCATCTCAGAGGCAGGAGTTTCTATGGACCCAGAGAAGGTGAGAGCAGTAGTTTTCTGGGAGCAACCTAAGAACGTGTTTGAAATACTGAGTTTCTTGGGGCTCGCTGGTTACTACAAATGCTTCATCCAGGACTTCTCCCACTTAGCAGTGCCATTGACAGGTTTGAATAAGAAGGGTGTGAAGTTCGTTTGGTCAGAATCAGGCAAGATAGCCTTTTCGGATCTGAAAGGAAGGATGACATCAGCACCAGTCCTGATACTTCCAGAGCAAGGGAAGAGCTATACAGTTTACTGTGATGCATCGGGTATTGGGTTGGGAGCAATGTTAATACCGGGAGATCGAGTTGTTGCATATGGGTCTCGACATTTGAGGACACATGAGAGGAATTACCCGATTCATGTCGTCGAGTTGGCTGTAGTTGTTCATGTGTTGCGCTGTTGGAGAAATTATCTCTTGGGAGAGAATTTTGTGGTTTTTACCGACCAAAAAAGTCCCAATTATATATTTACTCAGCGTGACTTGAATGTGAGGGAGCGAAGGTGGGTCGAATACCTTCATTCCTTCGATTTTGAGCTTTCCTATACACATGGTAAGGGTAATGAAGTTGCTGATGCACTGAGCAGGAAGACTCAGACACATGCAGTTCATGAGGCTAGTAGTGAGTGGAAGCTTATGCCTTTGTTCTTAGAGATGAATTTGGAGGTTCACGACAGCCAGGAGAAAACCTATCTTTCTTCTTTAGCTGTGACTTCTACCCTCCTCGATATAGTGAGGATGAGACAACAATCTGATTCAGAAGGCCTAGTTCTACGGGATTCGGTGGCAAGTGAGGACCCTCCTCCTAGTTGGACGTTAGGCGATGATGAAATTTTTCATTTCCATGGATGAGTATGGGCTCCTGGGGATACACGTGAGGAGATGATGCAGGAGTTTCATGCTTCAGCTTGGGTAGTTCATCCCGGAGTTACCAAGATGTACCGCGACCTGAGACATTAGTACTGGTGGTCGAGTATGAAGAGAGAAATAGTTGGTTTTGTTATGAGATGTTCCACCTGTCAGCAGGTGAAGGCGGAGCATCAGAGGCCATCCAGACTATTACAGCAGTTACCCATCCCGAAGTGGAAATGGGATGATGTCGCGATGGACTTTGTTATTGGGTTTCTGAGGTCACCTCGAGGCAATGATGCCATGTGGGTCGTTGTGGAAAGACTTATGAAGGTAGCTCACATTTTTCCAATCAAGGATACCTTCGATGTTGACGAGCTTAAGAAGCTGTATATCTGAGAGGTCATACGTCTTGATGGGGTCCCTCGTTCTATCGTTTCAGATAGGGAATCCCATTTTATGTCTTTTTTCTGGAAGGGTTTTCATAGGGCACTGGGTACACAGGTGCTTCTGAGCACAGCTTACCACCCTCAGACCGATGGTCAGTCAGAGTGTACGATACACGTGCTAGAAGACATGCTACGCGCATGCGTCCTAGACTTTGGGGGCTTCTGGGAGAATCATATACCCCTAGTCGCATTTTCCTATAATAATAGTTTTTAGGAAACTATTGAGATGGAACCTTGAAAGGAATTATATGTTAGTCCATGCCGATCACCTTTGTGCTAGTTAGAGGCAGGTGAGACAGCTTTACTGGGACCACGTCTCGTGTAGGAGATTTCTGAGTAGGTCCAGTTGATTCAGAAGCAGATAGCTACCACGTAGTCTCATCAGAAATCTTATGTTGATCACCTCAGACGACCCTTGGAGTTCATGGTTGGGGATCAGGTTTTCCTGCATGTTTCACCGTGGTTGGGACACAGGTGGATCAGAAGATAGGGTAAACTTTCACCGAGGTATGTGGGGCCATTTGAGATTCTGGAGAGAGTCGAGATGGTTACCTATCGGTTGCAGTTACCATAGAGGTACCAAGCCATGCACGATTTCTTCCATGTATCTTAGTTGCGTCTCTATAATTCAGACCCATCTCACGTCTTTCAGCCCGAGGAGGTTGAGCTCGAGGTAGAAGCGCCCTTTTAAGAGCATCCGATTCGTATCATGGATATAAGCATGAAGGTTCTCAGAGGCCGATCAGTTCCACTCGTACGGGTGTTATAGTAGCATGGTCGAGTGCTGGAAAAAACCTCGGAGTGGGAGACCGACGTACGTGCTCAGTGGCTAGAGTTGTTCTGGGCTTTATCATTTCCACCATTGGAAGGAAAATTTGGGGACAAATTGCTTTAAGGGGGGAAGTTTGTAAGAACCCGGTTCTTATTTTTGAGGTACGGGTTTCTTCTTTTCTATTTTTCTTAAGTTTTTTTTAGAAAATAAGGGAAAATGGGGAAAAATCATAAATTTTGGGACTACACGCCATGTAATTTTCCACACGCCGTGTACTTTGGCCATGTGGGATGATTACACAGGGTGTGTAGCCATGCTAGCGACGAAGGGTGTAAAAACTAACTACACGTCGTGTAGTGGATATTTACACACCATGTAGTAAGTCGGTAGGCAAATAGTAAGGCGGTGGAGGCAGCCTCCAGCAAAGCGGTAGTACACGACGTGTAATTAGAAATACACGCCGTGTACTCATGTCGACGGATGAACAGTTACGCGGTGCTGCCAAATGAATAGTTAAATGAGAAAAGTACACACCGTGTAGTCAATAGTACACACCGTGTAGTTTGTTTTTTTCTCTTAAATGGGAAGTAGCCAACCCTGTTCATAGGATTGGCTTAGAACCAGAGGAAGGAGTTGGGAGAGGAGGACAGACCTTCGAGGATCTCCAGATCGAGCATCGGGAATCCATTTTCGCCTCTGATGATCTTGTTGGAACCACACAGATCTATGTAATTCTTGGAAGATTAGAGGATCGTCGTTTGCATATACTGTTCAAGGGTGTTTAAGGTAGGTGGATTGGCATTTAAATTACAACTGTTGTGCATTTTGTGTACCGTTGAGATATGTGCCCATGAATGGGGTGTTGTATGGATGAGGCCTTGTTGAATTAAATACCAATAATTGCATAGGTAGTTAAATGAACTTGTATAAATGTTGTTTGGGATCACTGCTTGGATCCAGGACCACCCTGGGGTGCGTTCCTCTGTTCAGCTGTTTGGCCAGGATACACGAGGGTATGCCATGTTCATTTAATTCATTACTTTTTCCTTGAGAGAAATTGTATATAAATTTCATGTTTATATGTTGGGCATGGCCCAATTACTTGTTTAGCCTAAGGGAAGTGATATATTAGCCTGAGGAAATTGTTGATTAGCCTGAGGGAATAGTTCTATTATCCTGAGGGCAATTCCTAAGGGCAAGATTCTGTTTACCTGAGGGTTTCATTTTAGTTTTCCCTAAGGGCAAGATTATATTTCGCCTAAGGGAAATGCCTGAGGGCAATGAACTTTATAGCCTGAGGGAAAGCCTGAGGGCATGGTTTACTATATTAGCATGAGGACAAGGTTCTGATTTTCCCAAGGGCTTAGTTCTGAGGAACTTTGAATGTTAATAAATTGAACTACTAAAAGAATATTTAAATGGAAATGAAACTTGTAAAGTTAGTTAATTTTGAGTACTGCTTAGTTTATTGCATTTATTAATGCACACTGTTGTTTCATATTTTCACATAGTTGGACACGGGCCCTTGGTGGGTGCCTACTGGGATTTATTTCTCACACCCTATTTGGGGTCATGTCTTCAGCCCCAAATAGATTTCGTTTCTGTTGGTGTGGATAAGGGAAAGGGTCCATATACAGGTACTTGATTGCTGCTGAGGAGTGGGGGGGGGCATGTGACTGGGATTAGGCTCGCGATGGTACCAGATATTTTGTTTTGTTTTGTTGTACTCTGTATTGTACTGTACTGTATTGTTGTGTAACATGTTCTGGCTATTTTCTTAGAACATGATACATGTTGCATCATTATCCATATGACTATTAATTATCTTTTTTACTATAGTTGTTCATTTTAAATGTGTGTGTTTTATTGCTTCTGTTTTTGTATGCTTTTTATTTTATTCCGCTGTGCTACACTTTGACAAATGAGGGCATAGTTTCCCCACTATTAGACCTGGGCCTTCGCAGCTAGTCGGCAGCCTCTGGTGTTTGGGGAAATGCACTTGAGGTCACGTGGCGAACCGGGTTCAGTGCAGTCGTTGAGTGGCACCCGGGCCCGGGACGTTACATATATATCTATAATCCCCAAACGAAATCTGTTTTTTTATGAATTCGAAAATGAATCAGTATATGTAACTAAAAGTTGTGTATTCATAAATATTGTTTGAATCTTATTTTAACATGCCAATTCCCTTTTATTAACTTTGGGTATGTAATTATATGCATATATGTGAATGTAACATAAAGAAAATCAAACTATGAGTTTTAAGTGATGAATATCCACCCATAAATAACATTTTAGATGCGAATTAGGCTTTTGGGTTTTATTTTAATTATGTTACTGTTTAAAACCATTGTTTTTTATGTTTTTGTGGTTTCACATATTTATAATAAACCATATATGGTTTGGATTCCACCAAATAAATGGTTTTGTATAAATTTATTTATAAGTTCAATTTCCAAAACCCTATTTTCAAGTACAATTATTAGGACTTAGATGATATTTTGGTGCATGTAATATTTTAATGCTTTCCAAGCCTATATGTATTTTGTTTATGAGTATACACTAATGAACATGAAATTAAATTAGTCATTCTAACATATACCCTTGATATATTTTATGATGTAAATGAATGAACTCTGGCTTGATTTAAATTTTCATTGGAGGACTAAGAATTTATGTTATCATGTCGTAACAATTTATTATTTTATGATAACCTACCGTGATGAATGTTAGTGGTCAATCTGGTTATGGTTTAATTGAAAGTTCAATTACATGTTTATCACAATAATAAATATCTACTATTTTCTTTAATAGTTTCATTTTCATGTATAGGAATTTTAAAAAATTAACATTTAACACCACCTGCGGTAAACCCTTCCATTTAACGTGTTGAAGTAGTTATCCTGTGGGCATAAAATGTTTACTAAACCATGCATACTATTGACTAATTATTACATATTTTCAATGTTATCTTTCATATCATGTATTCATTACTCATTTTATTTATTATTGTACATAATGTGTGCATATGATATATCATGGTAATGAATTAATAACTAAATTACCCAAAGTGGTATGGGACCCCTTGGGTAATGAGAAATGAAAATGAATTAAATATTCAAAGTGGTATGGGAAACCTTGAATATTATACCATATTGACATATTAGGAATGTATTGGACTGCCGGGTTGGAGTCTGGTTAAAAGAAAACCCTCCAGGTTAGGGATTGGTAAAAGTAAGCCCTCCGGGTTAGAGACTGGTAAAGGTAAGCTCCTCGATGCATCAGTAGTTCTCATGAGACAATCAGCAGGTGACAAACCCTTCAATTTTTTTTGACTATCAGGTTGGGTTTCTACCCACAAGTCATGCCACGAGGCCTTGGAATAGTCATCATGACTCCATCAATTCAGCATTTCTTCATTATGTTTTAAGAATATGACCAATCATGTGATTATTTCAACTAGAGAAATATCTTTGGTTATATAACCATTACCTATGAGTAAGAAATTAAAGTACGCATGGCATATGATGAGATAGTGATAATTCAAGATCATTTTAACTTTCCAGAATTTTTATTGAAAATGATAGCATTACATTTATAATGTTATAATGTTCATTTTTATAATTTATAGTGAAATTGTTTATGCGCAACTCTGATAATGTTCATGCTCAGTAGTTTTTGCATACCTTGCATGTTATGCTTATTTTACTCAGTAGAATTCATGTACTTTTATAGAAACATGCTTACTTTGTTTGTCTAGTAGCTTTCATTTAAATTTTCAACTGCTTGTGTATGAAATGTTTTAATTATTTAATGTTAACCATTGAAATGTCATGATGTTTTCCTTTAAGAATTATTTCAGGTATAATTACTTTCAAAGGTAGTTTTCAAATGCTGAATTAGTAATTTCCAAACCCCTTACCGAGTATTTAAATTCTCACCCTATGTTTTTAATGAAAATTTTTTAGGTATTAGCCATGTCTCCGATGAAGTTTCAGAATGCAGTTGGTTTTTCTAGAACCTGAACCTCACAAGCCTCTGTATCATGGGAGATGATGTGTTTATATAAATGTATTGAAATGTAATGTAATAAATTATAGAACATCATGTCTCAAGGGAACCGGCTCCGGGCACTCGGAGGCCGGGTCTTTACAGAGCATGACTCACGTGAGCTTAGAGTGTAAAAATAACCATGACACACCTATTTGGGCTGGTAATCATACGTAATCCCCCACAATTCTTAATCGAACTACGTGGAAATTGATCTCTACCTTAAAAATAAATTACGCAGGATGCCTTTATAAAGGTTCAAGCCTATCACTCATTAATTCTCATCTGCCCCATATGACGTTAAACTATATCTTAATTCTAGAACTACGTGGGTTCTGATTCCTTTTCTAAAGAAGGATACGTAGGTATCCCATCTACGGGTATGATCCCAACTCTGAAACAATCCATGTACTTCTGAACGACAATAAACTTCAAGTGCCCCACTGAGTGGCTTTAAAACCAGAATGGTTATCATAATGACCAAGAGATTTCTATATAATGTGTTGAAGTATACCATTGACTAAGAATCTCTAACAAATACAGATGATTCTCTATCGATGAAGAACCTCAAATACATATAAAAGATTTTCTAAATCTCATAAATATTAATCATTGATTGTCAAAATATAAGGAAAGATCATTTTTATACTTGGTAATTTAATAATGATTCACGAACATAACTTAAATCTATAAAGAGAGTTCCGGAGTATACAATAATTCAACTAAAAAAGGTGTAATGAGTCCAACCTCCCATCCTCTCGACCAATGCAAATTCTTAAGCCTCATCAGTCCACAATTAATGAGCACCTACCTTTGGAAAGTAGGTCCAAATGGATATAGAATCATTGGATGTTTCCAGTTCTATGAAAAAACCCATTAGAAACCGATTGGAATGTTTAAACCTTAAACAAAACAAGGTCATCCCCATTTTCAGAGGAAACAGATACATACCATACAAAGTTTAAACTAAATATGAAATACTGTTAACGTATTATTATTTAATATGATAGTTTTCAAAAGGCCATTGGAATAGAGATTATGTATTTGATTAAATAAATTATGAAAATATATGTTCATCACATGTATATGAAATGTATTCTTTTTTGTCTAAATAATTACAAATGCAAAATAAACCTATTTGAAAATAATGGAAATCTTCTTCTAAAAAATTATTTTTATGCGCACAAACATGTTTTACATTAATAAATTAAAAAATCACATTTGGTGAATGAATTTAATGAAATTTATTATATATATATTCAATAATTTTTTTAACATTTTTCTCATGTGATTTATATAAAATATATAAGATTAATCATATTTTTCAATTAAAATTGTTATTTTTCTAAAAAGAAGTTTTATAACAATTTGGGAATTTTATTTTAATTTTTTTTTTCACTTTTAATTTTTTAAAAAAATATTAATTTTTGAAATAATCATTTAAAAACTATCATATGGTGAATTTTTCAGAATTTTTTGGGAAGATAATTTTTTTGATGAATAGTAAATAATACAGGTTTTTAAGAGTTTCCATTTTACTTAATGAATTTTAAAAAATTAAAAAATGGTTTAAGATGGATTTAAAGGTATAATTCGTACAATTATATATCTATTGATATAATTTAGTTAACTAGAATAATTTTCATGTTGAATTTTAAGAGAAAAACATTTTAAACCTTTGAACATTTTCCCTTTGGAAAACCACTTTTTTATCGTGTTTGTTGGACTAATTATAAATTTAAATTTTCCTATTATGTGAATGTAATTAGGAAAAATGGATTTAATATATGGAAGTATAATAATTTATATCATATAATAATGTTAAATTAATTATTTACAATAATTAATACTAAAAATTAGTTACCACAGTTATGGTAAAAATAAGTTTACATGAGGGTGTAACTTAAAGGATAAGGATTAAATATTACCCAATACTTTTAAAACATCCATTTCATGATAATATTTTGACCTTATATCTTCTAAATTCAATATTTTATCTTTTTTGATCCCTGTATCATGTGAAAATCATGGGCACACATTTTTCTTTTCAAAAATTACACGTGTGCCACTCACCTCACTTATTAAAGGACACCCACTCTCATATCCTCTTAAAACCTCCAAAACCATATGGTTTATAAAATCCCAGCCCAAATAATTTCCTTAATTCTGTAATATCATCCAATAAAATTTATTTTATTCATAAATCCAAACTAATATTTATTTTGGTGAAAACTGAAATAAGTTGTTAGAAGAAGAGGTAACGTCCCTAGCAAAGTGTTTTGTTTTATTTCATCCTAAAACTCCTTCAATTATAATTAAAACATTATGAAATTAAAAAATTTAGTATGTTACACATACTAAGATGATATTATTTTAATTTAATAACTCAAATCCTTCTCATCTTCCATCAAATGAGATATAAAATCATCATTCGTGTGTTAGATAGACTACCACATCATGAACTGATGTTATTCATTTTTCATAACCAAGTATCACATATAAATATATTGTTGGATTTATTATTTATAAATGATATTTATGATATTATTATACCTATTTAATTATAATTACACATATATCTTCTTATATCCAAACACATTAGAAAATAATTACGTCGCTTGTGTGTATGGAAGACTACCATCTCGCGAACCAATGTGATGTGTTTTCATTTCTATTTTACTTGGATGTTAATAAGGATAGATTAAATAAATATATATGATATTGGTAATATATTTTTAATTTTTGAATTATGATATCACATATACCTCTTTAATTTCCATTCCATTGGAATTCGATAACTTCGCTAGTGTGTATGGCACACTCCCACCTCATGAAGGGATGTGTTTCATTCATCTCATACACTTTACATGGAAGGTAATAAAGACATTTTTAAATTAAAAATGTGATGTATATAAAATAAAAATATTTCTAGGAAGGTGATATATTATCTATCTTCCTTTCATTTCACCCATCAAGAAAATGGAAATAACGTTCATGTGTGTGTACGACCTGCTGTCTCCATGAATAGTGTATTTAATATTCTATATCTAATTTATATGGGTTAATATAAATATATATATACTTAATATATATGATATTTATATAATGATTAACATTATGGTTATAATTAAATCATGACAATAGTCATTTAAATGATAAAAATATATCAAAATATACATGAAAAACAAAACAGTTATTACCCAAAATGTGATTTCAGCAAGGAATTATTGATAAATAGGTAATAAAAGTTTATAAGTATAACAAACCACAATTTACATACATATATATTACATAAAAATTAAACAATATTCATTAATAACACTAAAAAACCATTCCAAGACTGTACAGGATTAGTGCACTTAGAAATTGCGAAATATAAACAACTGGTTCATAAGATATCTACATTATCTCCCACTTATTCATTCACAACTAGACCCCATTTTAAAAAATCCTGCTTAATACCCTTCGTCACAACAATGGAAAAATAAACATAAGAACATGTGATCTCAAATTCTCAATAAGGGTAAACAAGGTAGATATCAATCATATCATAATCATAAGACACAGGAACATAACATTTGAAAATCTTATCCTACATACAAAAAATCAGGATAACATGTCATGGGATAAATAATAAAAATTCATAAAGAGTCAATGAACATATTCTCAAAGTTATAACATAATAAATGGAATTTATGGCATACATATATGAATATAAATCATTTCATATTAGTTATGTATTATTTCCAATACCATAATATAGTAAAAAGTATATTACTTTATTGAGCTCACTCCCCATTCTAGCACTGTATTACAGAATTAGGTTTATTTCTCAATCCAACCCTATATTATTGAAACGAGAACATTTACCATTCCATACTTGTCAATTTTATGAGATATAAATCTCGAACCATTGAATTGGAGGGAGATATAGGTCTCATCCATCTCATAATGAAATAATTCTTATACGTTCCAAAAAAACAAAAACCATTAATCATAGCATAACTCAAGGAATAAAATGGGTTTCTTAAACATCATTCTATCATAATATAATCCATGTAAAACAAATTTATTTCATAAATACAGTTTTAGAAAAATATATAATCAAACCATATTAATAATAAGGATATTATATTTGAAACATAACCTTATTAAAAAATTATACCTCAGATGGAAAATAATTTTTATAGAACACTTGAAATTGATTCTTGAGGAAGACATCCTTTCTTCTTCAAAAATGTTTTCTTTTCTCAAAATGGCATGAAATTTTAAAAGAAAATGATTTATTTGAAAATAAAATTTAAATATTTTAATGTAATTTTAATTTAAATAAGGTTATATGAAGATATAAAAATATATTTGTTCCATATAAGTTAAAAGAAAACATTCTTCTCATACTTTTGTCGAATAAGTCAAAAAGTAATGCTTATCGAAAAAGACAAAAGATTCCTCTCATACCATTTAATAAAATTAAACAACGGGTAAAATTTACTTCAAACCATTGTGGAAGAATCGAAAGAATATTTTGGAATATATATTTAGGAAACATAGACATGGAAGATAAATATACTCCAGTAAATTCTTCTGTATAAACAATCTCATATAGTATTGATATTGCCAAATTATCCCTTACATCAGGTATGATATCCTTTTTAAGTATCTAAAACTCATGTATAATTATTTAAATAATTTCATTTAATTATTCTAAAATCATATTCATTTTTATGATATTATATATTATCATATTATCATTTGTTTGTTAATAAAATTTCATTATTACACTTTATTCGGGTATTAACTACTTCATTTAATTATGTATGTTTTTTTTCAATAATTTCTAGTTCTTCTAATTAGGCCATAGTTATATTATTACAATATTATATTAACAAAATATATAGAATATTTATTCATTATATACATTTATATAATCATTATTTATTGGATATCAGGTCGAATGAATCACATCACATCATGGAGATCATATGTCGTACGTACACACGAGGGATGATATCATTCCAATAATTGTGAAATGGTATGGAAGTGGATGGTATATATTTGGTTAAGTAATCCATATCATGTTATAATAATCAAATATAGTTACTATTTACATAATTATATCCATCTAAGAAAGGTGGTGGTGAAAAATAGATTACACCACGGCGTGGAGATGGTAAGCAGTACGTACACATGCGTAGTGATTTATTTTTTTGTAGGATGGATAGATGTTGTAATATTCTTGTTTAATAATATAATATATTCTCAAAATATAATTTATACTAGATTTATTACTTTTTAAGGAAATCAACTCAGGAATAGGAAGTAGAATAAGAAATAAGTTTGAATGAATCGGTAGGGGATATTACCTCTTCCTCGATGAGATCCCTCTAGATCTCCTATTAAATCACTAGATATAGTGTTTGGAGAGGAAAATAACCTATATAATGTGAATAGAGAGGTTTATAAGTGAACTATACAAGGGATGGATGACATTTAAGTCTCAAAGTGAAGTTGAAAAAGTGAGGGAAGATGTGCCCTTTTATAATTGAGGTGAGGGGCTCTTTTGGAATCTCTAAAAATATTAATTTATAATAAAAGATAACCCCATCCAAAAAACATAAAAAATACCCCAATTAAGAATATTAGATTATATAAGGTTATAATATCATCAAACTATAAATTTTGGACACGTTTTTATATCAATTTAAACCTTATAATTTTAATTAAGACGTATTTATTTTATTTAATTTTTCACTAAGGTAACAAATATTTCCATATTAAAACTGTGAAAAATTATTTATTATATGTAAATTAGACTATAAATGAATAATTTAGAACATTTTAGACCAAATCATAATTAATATATATTTTCAAAAAATTTTATGAATTTTAAATAATTTAATAATACATTATTTTGATAAACAAACAGTAGTGTCAATTTTGACTCTATTAATTTCATTAATTATTAAAAATATAAGTATAACTAGTAAACATTTAAAAAGTATTTTATTATATTACTAATAGGTTAGGGTCATCTATGAAATTAATTTTATATATTAATTATCTCAAATTATATTTATTTTAATTTATTTAATAACATTTATTTGTTATCTCCATTAATAAAATAATTACGACATCAGTTTTGTGTAATTATTTAACATTATTATCTCTTGAATAAAAATTGAAAATAAAATAATAATACAAATATAAATAATCTATATTTCATATTAATACTTATAGTGTAACATATACTCTGGAAAATACTATATTAAAAATGTTCTATTTATAAAAACATGAATGTGACAACTTTAACATCACATTAAATAAAATATTATAAGTGTCACAATATTTTCCATATGGATCAAAATGGTCAATATCTTGACCCGTGGATGATTATGGTCAAGATATAATAGAAAAATAAGATTTGGAAATGTTTTTTATTATTGAAATGGTTATTATTGTTTTAATAAAAATTATTTATTGATTTTTCATCATTTAGTTAATTTCTACACGAGTTACCTAAGATGAGCCCGTAAATGGAATAACAACACTAGGGTTACCCCCACACCAACTTCCACTTCATAGTCACATATCAGATGTGGATATCTCTTTGGTGATCCTATTAGGCACATTTGTGGTGTGAATCACCCTCCAAGGGCGGCGTTTTGCGAGATCATCACTTTCAAAAGACCCCAACACCTGCTTTGTTTCACAGAGACATGGTTTTGGTTCAGATATCAAGCTCCAGATGTAGCGGCATGAGGTTTCTGTCAGGTTTCGGGTCAGATGTGGGTGTGATGGGAGGATCTTCTCTTTCTACGTGGGATTGAAGGCGGGGTGGGATCTATGACTACGGTCTGCTACAAGGTCTTCTTCCAGCGAGACTCGGAAGGTCCTATTTTTTCTTGCTCTTAATCAATGCTTGTTCCGAGTGGTGTATTTGTCAGTCATGGTTGGTGGTTCAAGGTGTGGTCATGCTTTTTTGTGAGACCATTCCTCTTCAAACTCTACTTTGGCATCTTGCTCCTTCGTTGCTCTTTGAGTCGGTCTGTGGTGGAGGTTTCAAGAGGCTTTGGGAGGTGCTCTTTATTTGGTCTTCGGAGTTCCATGAGGGATGTTAGAATTACGATGATCATGGTTCGATCTTGGAGGTGGTATGGTTTTCAACCTGGATGAACTTGATGTCGTTGGAAGATGTTATGTGGTTTTTTTTTTCGATTCAAAGGTGAAATCTTGTTCTATCGTTGGTGTTGGTTTGACACCTTAGTTGCATGTTTATGTTTTTTTGGAAATGGGAACAAGTCCTTTCTAAGGGATTCATATTTTTGGTGATGTGATGATGACGAGGAGTGGATTGAAATTCTGGGAGCACCTTGAGGAGGATCACAGACTGAGGCGATGTCGTGTATTGTTTTTGAAGGTTGGATCCTGTTTTTTGAATTTGAAATATGAATTTGTGTTTTGATTTAGTGGGGTTGATTTTGGAGCCTTTTTGTGAGCTTTGAAATTTGGTATCTTGGTGTTTGATATTTGGAATATTGTGATGTTCTAACTCCCCCTTAATTTGGATTACATAAAAAATGAAAAAAAGGATTTGAGGTAAATAATTTATACAATATCATTGTATAAGCCTTGAAGGTAATTATTTGTTTTCTTAAAATCACAAATAAATTACTACGATAAAGAAAAATATTTTATATTTACAATGAGTATTTATAGTCGATTTTAACTTTTGTATGACCTTATATTAAAAGTTATATAGTTATAAATATTTGATTAAGTCAGATTTAACTTTTCTTTAAATAAAATAAATTAAATGTTTGAATCTCATCCATGTAGATTAAAAAAGATACCATTTTGACCCCATGATGATTTAGGTTGAAAAAAACTGATCTAATTATATTATAAAAAAATTTATAGGAACATTATAATATTATTATTACCCTTAATTTCCAGATTTTCTGTTTTACCATATTAATAAAAATTGCCAAAGTTACTATTCATAATTCCCAAAAATAAAAGAAAGCTATTTAGATAATTTGGAACAAATAATTCAAAAAAAGGAATCTATTTTTCAAAATTCAAAACACATAACTTGTATTAATTAATTTAAAATTAATCCTGTTGTTTGAATGAGAAATGTGGTTTTAAAAGTTAAAACATTACAAAAGATTGAAATATTTTTACATCTTAATTCTATGTAAATTTTTTATTAATGACCTAAATTATATGAAATGATAAAAATATAATCTATTTATAATTTAAAACCATTAGATATTATAATTTAACCATATAAATTATTTTGATTAATTTTTTCAACTAAAATGTAGTATATTTTTACTATTCATCAAAACCAGAAAGTTATCAGTAAAATATAAGAAAATTTATCCAAAGAAATTTTTTATCTCACACATAAAAATTAGAATTTTATGTCGTCATATAATAATTATTAATATTTCAAAATTTTAATTTAAAATGGGTTCATCCCTAAAAGGCATTAAAATTACCCTTTTGAAAAAATAGGTTTTTATACATAAAATAGGTTTATTTATAGCCAATGACTAAACTATATATTGGATGAATATAAAATATATTCTATTAAATATATAACATATATATTTCACCAATTTCATTTAATAATTGTAATTCCCTTAATTTATTAATACAAAAATATGAATATTTCTTTTATATTTAATTGGTTTATATTTTTCAAAACTAATTAGTACCAAATGAGTTCACCATAAATTTTCATAACTTAGTTATATTTCTTACCAATAACTCAATGGATATGTTATAATGATAATTTTATACTATGACATCCTATAGTTCATTTACACTCTTGATTGCGTGCAACGTAAGCTATTGAAGAATTAAAATTATTTAAATAAATTATTTCATAAAAAAAATCTGGGTTTTACATTATACCCCCCTTAAACAGAATTCATCCCTAATAATTTGTCACTTGGATATAGGTATATAAGGATACATCTTCCTAATCACATCCTCAAGGTCCAACGTAGCTTCCTTAACTTAGTGATTCTTCCAAAAATCATTAACCATATGGGTGGTCTTGTTTCATTGAACGTTTTCGCTATGATCCAGAATCTCTATTGGGTGTTCTTCATAAGAAAGATATTTTTTCAACAGTAAAAATTCTGATTTTAGTGAATATGAAGTATTAGGTATGTACTTTATTAGTATAGATACATTGATAATATCATTAACTTATGATAGATTCGATGGAAGGGCTACTCGATAAGATACCTTCATAGCATGATCCAGAATTTCAAAAGGAATGAAATACCTAGGGCTTAGCTTGACCTTCTTTCCAAATATCATTACTCTCTTCTAGGGAGATAATCATAAAAAAACCTTGTCACCCACTTCAAACTCGGGGTATTTTCATCGTTTGTTATCATAACATTAATTTTCTGTCTCTAAAATGATATTTTGTATTGATGAATATATCTGACCTTCTCTTCCATTTCATCAACACGAAAAAGTCCTAATATATTTATTTCCAAAACTTAATCCCACATAGATAAAGTTTTGCAATTATTTATATATAGGGATTCATAAGAAGCCATCTAAATACTATAGTGAAATCTATTATTCTAATAAAATTATACCAAAGGTAGGTGTTGATCCCAACCACCTTTTAAATCCATTAAGAAAACTATCAGCATGTCTTCTATAGTTTTAATTATCTTCTCAGAGTGATTGTCTGTTTGAGGATGATAAGAAGTGATGAAACTTAACTCTGTATCTAGATCATGTTGAACACTTCACCAGAACTTCGAGGTAAAACTTAGAAACTGATCAGATATAATGGATAGTGGTACTCTACGAAATCTTACCACTTCCTTTATATATATCCTGGAAATCTGATCAAGATAGTAATCCTTACTAATAGAAATAAAGTCTTCCAACTTCATAATGTGATCAACTATAGCCAATATAGAATTATGGAATTTAGATATTTTGGGAAGTCTGATGAAAACATTCATAGTGTTGTTTTCACATTTCCATTATAACATACCCTTAGACTTCTTTCTCTCTGCATTAACATTCTGGAAAACCAAGCATCATGATTCATATTCAACAACATCTCTTTTCATGAAATCCAATAATAAATACTATTTCAGGTCCCTATACATCTTTTTGTTTCTAATATGAATAGATAATGAGAACTACGAGCCTCATCCAATAATACCTTATTTAGTTCTAGTATGGGAGGAATTAAAACCCCATTCCCGAACCTTATTATTCCATCACAATCATGGTTGAACCAAGGAACATTTCTCATCTTCTTTTGTATCTCTACATCTTCCTTCTATGTATTCTTAATCTTCACTTGTATATATGGTTGAGAATTCATTTGACAAAGATAATATTTATCCCATTACTTTAAAATTTAAAGATCTATCCATCCCAAATCCATAAATATTGGATCTTTTGTGGTCCTCATCATGGATAGTCTAGCATAGTCCTTTTGCCTCTAATCATCTGCCACCTTTTTCACATTCATAGTGTGGTAATTTATTGATTATTCATAATATTTAATCAACTCTGACCATCATATTTAGAGCATATTCGTCTCCTTTGATTTGTAAATATATATTAAACTTTTATGATCAGTATAAATATCACACATTTCACCATAAATATAATTCATCCATATGATTGATGCAAATATTACTGCAGCTAATTCCAAATCATGAGTTGGGTAATTTTGTTCACGTATTTTCAATTGATGAGAGGCATAAGCTATCACGATATGATTTTTCATGATTATAATTCCCAACCCCTTCTTGGATGCATCACTGTAGATCACAAACCTTTTCTCCACTATAAGGTAGTGTGACCACAGGTGCAGCGGATAACATTATTTTTAGATCTTTGAAATTATCTTCACATTCCATCATCCACATGAACTTAACTTCTTTTCGAGTTAACTTGGTGAGTGGATTATATAGTCATGAAAAATCTTTCACAATATGTTGATAATATCCATCCAAACCAAGAAAATGTTAAATCTCAGTTACCATTATTAGTCTAGGACAATTTTCAACAACTTCATTTTTTTTCTAGATCCATATATATCCCCTATCTTGAGATTATATGACCAAAAAAATGAAACTTTCTGAAGCCAAAATTCACAGTTGGTAATTTTTTAATAAATTTTATTCTTTCTTAGGGTCTTCAGTACAATTCTCAAGTGATCTTCTTATTCTTCCTTGATCATTGAATATAAAAGAATATTTTCTATAAATACTACTAAAAAATAATCAATATAGTCTCTAAAGACTCTATTCATTAGATCTATTAAGATAGTGGGGGCATTAGTATGTCCACAAGGCATCAATATAAATTAAAAATGTTCATACCTTGCATAAAATGCTATCTATGGTATATCCTCTTTATTGAACCTTAATTGATGATATCCTAGATGAAGATCATTCTTGGAAAAGTATTTAGATCTATGTATTTGGTCAAATAAGTAATCAATATGGGGAATATGATATTTTTTCTTGATAGTGATCTTTTTAAGTTATTGACAATCTATGTAGAGTCACATTGATACATCTTTATTATTATGAAATTGAATAAATGTACCCCAAGGTGATACACTAGGAAGTATGAATCCCTGGTCAAGATTTTCTTGGAGTTTTTCATCAATTCCGATAACTAAATTGGGGCCATTCTATAAAGTATATTTAAAATAAGAATGGAACCTGGTATGAGTTATATTGAAAACTATACTTCACAATTCGGTGGAAGTCCTGAAAATTTTCCCAGAAACTCACCAAAGAAATCCTGTATAATAAGTGTATTCTTAATGGTTAGTTTCTCCCAAACAATTTGAGATATATAACCTTCATTTATAGGAATCAAGACCCATAAAATGGAATATATATTCCATGGTAGGTCATATTCATCCTTGCATCGATAGATGACCATATATTGATCTGAATTATGAAATGTAACTTCCATTTGTTGAAAAATGATATGATATCCATATAGAGAAAGCCAATCTATCCCAATAATCACATCAAATTCCACTAAGGAAAGAACACAAGATTTACAGGAAGCACTTTCCCACAAACTTCAACTGAGGAAGAATTATCCACTTTTGTTGTGACCATTGTGATATTAAGAGTTGTCATGTCTAACTCAACATATAATTGTTGAGGTAATACAATGATACCCTTAGATAATTATTTATAAATAAAAGAGTAGGTGGATGTAAAATCAAATAAAACATTTTCTATTTTAGTGTGAATAGTAATTGTACTGTTCAACACATCATTATCGTACTCCACATAACCGATAGTTATCTAATGTGACTTTACATTGTCTTTGGCCTTAAATGTCATGACCCGTCCCCCGAGGCCCGCTATGTGACTACCCCAAGCCTACCTTCCATAGGACAGGGGCTGGAAACTAGCACCGAAAGGCGTATTCCCTAAAACCGGGAAGTCATTGCCTCTACAACCTAAAAACTCACACGACCAAGAACATAACAGGATACGAGCACAAAGAAAACAGTATAGTAAAAGAGTGATAAAAGTAAAAAGGGATCAGAATATAAGCCCAACAAGAAAGTACAAGAAAACTAAAAAGTTCAAGTAATTATGGGAGGTACAATTAAACTGAACAACTCTTGTGATCACCCGCCAAGAATCCTACCTAAAGGGTAGGAACAGATCTTGGATGATCGTCTTTGTGGTACGCCTCGTCTAATGTCCACCTCCAAGATACCACCAGTCCTCATACTCTCGTCCTTAGTCAGCGATTTCCATCTTCTATACCAAACACAACAAGGTGCAGGTATAACCCGTGCAGGGGTGAGTATAATGATACTCAGTAGGGATCCCGAGACCTTTGAATGTCTCAAAAAACACACAAAGGATAAACCACAAAGCCTGAAAACATATAACAACCCTACTTAGGTATATGTACATTCATATACCTAAGTTATCAAGAATACCGATCTCATTATTGAGGAAACACAATACCCAACTCTTAACCCAAAGATCAACTGTTCCATAAAGGAAAGAATACCTCAAAGGTAACACCACAAAGGTAAGTACCACAAAGGTAACGCCACACAGAGAATACCACAAATGTTTCACCACAAAGGTAAGTACCACAAAGGTATGCCAAATAGAAGAATACCAAAAATGTATAACCATGAAGGTAAGTACCAAAAACGTATTCCACATAGAAGAACCCCACAAAGGTATCACCACAAAGGTATGTTCCACAAAGGTATTCTACATAGAAGAATACCATAAATGTATCACCACGAAGGTAAGTACCCCAAAGGAACACCACACATAAGATTACCAAAAATGTAAAGAATCAACTCACACTAGGTTTAACTTAGGTACAATAGTAAAGATGGTTAGATTTAAATACTGAATCATCTTACTATTTTAAGAGGCAAATCCACTTAAGATCTTAAATCATCAAACCCACATAGGATTCTAAATCACTAGACCCACATAGGATCCTAGTACATCATCAGACCCACGCATGATCCTAGTACATCAGACCCACTTAAGATCCTAGAGTAGTACCACATGTATTCCTAGAGTGGATCTAAGTGAGACTCTCGAACAAATACCCATAAAGGATCCCAAAGCACAGAACCACATAGGATCCCTTTCTCATGATACAACCGGCTAAAGGGTTTCTGCACTAGGGTCACATGATTTCAGGAGGGTTCTCTCCACAAGCCACAGGTCGAATAATACAACTATCAAAAAGTCCCATGAAGAAGTATCCCAGTGGACCACCACAAAAAAGGGGTCTCAACTCAACAGACGCTGCGTCAATCAGACACCCGGTCTGTAAGTTATTATTATCCTTTTAGTCTTGAGGTACCTGTTGGATTCGTACTCAATCCAACCTATCCATACCAAAAAATTTAACCAAAACTCAAGTGGGGTATACCAAAAATACCATCTCGATCCAAGGTTTCCAATGCCGCAGACGGTTCGTCAAACGGGAACCCGTAGCTCAAGATATGTCCGAAATAATTAGAAGGCTTCTAGTTGGTCTGAGTCCGGTCTGACCTGGTCCGACCCGGCCAGGGCCGACCTGAGCCCGGCCCTGGGTCTGACCCGGACCACCGGGTCTGGACCCGCCATTGCTGGGAAGCCTACGGTGCGTGACCCACTGGGCATCCCATATTGGGCAGCCCGCGCTGGGCGGCCCATGCTCGGCATCCCGCCCTAGGAGGCTTGCGGCTGGCTAGGTGGACTGACCTACTTCACGGCGCGGTCACGTGCGGCGCCACTGTCAGCGGCTGGCTCAGCCGACTGCCCCTCCATCGCCGTTGTGGCCTTGCGCCGCGGCCCCTACACGTCAGGCTGCGCGGACGTGCACCACCCCCACCATCCTGCTACTGGCCGCTGCTCCGACCGCCGCCATATCTCCACCGCAGCTGATGGGCCGGAACCTTCTCATCATCCAGAGGTGCGGATGCTTGCCGCCCTTCCTTCCTGATGACCGGTAGGGTGCAAGACGCCACCTCCTTCTTCAAGTCATTATGGATTCGTTCCAATCCTGAAAAATTAAACGATCACATATTTGTGATCCTTTCATCGAGGGCTTCGTGTCCATATATCGCACTCAGCAAAACTCCATGTTTCCAATGCCAACAAATATTTAGCATTGAGAACAGATGAAGAACACGTCAAAACCCACAAAGGTTGCAGAGAGGTCGGGCCATGTTCGTTCGGACCACACCCTCTGCGTTAGAATAGTATCAAGAAGATTATTTGTTCTTGAATACAGAAGACTATAAGTATTCTTAAAACGATATGAACTTCAAGAACAGGGAAAGGAATAATCAAATAACAATCCCTAACTATTCGTTCATTGGAGGATTTGAGAGGTAGAAGATGAATTCATTAAAGAACGTCGATGTTTTTTGCTTCCGATCTGGGCATCAGACTGTTCCTTGTTCTTCGTTAGAGAATGTTCTTCATTGGAGAGGATGGTTTTGTCCAAGTGGTCCCAAGCTCCTTTGCCAACTAAATCCTCTAACCCCTCTAAAAAAGATGATATTACTTATTAAAATAAAACTAACAATTAATTAAATTTAACACATTTAATTAATTGTTGTTGGATCAATTTAATATTTGGGGAGTTGAGAGGTTTTCTCCCACTTAAGAGGTGTTCAAGTGGTCCCCACCTATAATAATATAAAATTGGTGGTTTCCTAGATTAGGTGGTCCCCACCTCAATAACTCTAGAAGAGAGGTTATAAAAATAAAATAAATTTTTTTTCTTTTTTTTATTTTTATTTCCATGAAAAACATGAAAAATATCTCTCACCCTCGACCTCCTGTGGTCGAGGTGAAGGTCTCCACAAGTGAATATCAGCACTCGAGTTCAACGGTGTCCTCAGATTTCAATTCCGTGCACAGGTTCAAAAGTTACAAAAACCCACTCTCACGTTTACTGAACGTACCAGTAAAAAATATTAGAAATTCCTTCCAGGAACACCGGGCCTCAGAATCATGCGCTGTCAATTTTCACAGACTCGTAAAATTCACATATAATTACAAACAAATTTACATCGAATTTTTTGGGTCTTTACATTAATATTTTACCGACATCGATCATCATAAATAAACCTTGGATTAGGGAATTGGTTGGAATAAGGCCCCTTTTTCTTTCACATGTAGCATTAAAGTGTAGGAAGTGCATTCTATATAGACTTTTCTATATTTTAATAATTATAAATATTTTTTCCCACCAATTAGGTATTCAACTACCTGATGACCTTCTCTCCCACACTTAAAACATTTTCTATTCCCTTCATGACAATTTACTCCATGTTTTCTTCCACACATTGAGAATAAGGGAAAAGTCATCCTATTTTTAGTGTGGTATTTAGATTACCCCTTAGATTCCATTTTTTATATTCTTATCCAACCCATAGGACTGATGGGTTAATCCAATATCTATATCAACTTTCAGAGCATATAGAACGGTTTCCTTAATTCTATTAAAGTCCCTTATGGTTAATTCCTTTTAAGGGAATGGTTTTAAGACACTATAGAATCTATAAATTTTACTCTAATGTTGGATAATGATTCCATAATAATACCATGAAAGTCTCATAAAATTATCTTCATAGGTATCAATGGATTCATCATCATTTTTCTTAAACTCTAGGAAATCCTTCTCTATATTTTTTTGAAGAATATGAGGAAAGTACTTATTAAAAAATAAGTTCTTGAACTCATTTAATTCCATTGATTCAATTTCATATATTTTCCTCATATTCTTGATAAGGCTCCACTATTGATCATATTAACCTTCCAAATGATATACTTCTAAGTTGACTTTATCATGTTCTAAAAACTGGAGAACTAAAAACATCTTTTTAGTGGTACATATTCATTGTTTATCCACTAGTGGGTCAGAAGACCCACTGAGAGAAGGTGGAAACTACCTCATGAAGGACTCACTGGAATATTTTTCCCTCAATTGATCATTTGGAAGTCCTGAATGATTCATATCTTGAGAAAGTTTTCTGAGCATAACAGAATTTTTTTTAATTTTATCTCCCATAACATTCAGTTGCTCAGGAGAATATTCATTGCATTTCCCGTCACATTCATCATTATCAAGGTTATTTTTGGTTCCAAAAATTGACCAAAACCAAGAATCATAGTGTCAAAAACACTAATCATAATGGAAAAACCACATAATAAAAAAAAAATTCAATTTAGGACACTTTAGATTTTGTCCTTGGCTATTCATTATTATTTATAAAATAATAGGATTGTAACCTATACTTCGAAATATCCTTAAGGTTCTTACTAATGTTTTCTCATCATAGTTTCCAAAGTTTTACTATACCTTTAATATGAAACTAAATATAATGAACCCTACATTACATTCATATATATTACTTAAATGTTTAAAAATATTCATTAGAAAACATAAAAAACCATTCTTGGACCATACAGGTTTATGTTCTTTAGGAATTGGGAAACCTAAACAACTGGTTCATAAAACATATACATTGTCGATTGATTATTCCTTAATACCTAAACCCCTTTTTGATAAATCTTACTTAATACCATTCTTTACAACTTGGGGAAATGGAACATAAGAATGAGTGATCTTATGTTATCAATAAGGGAAAACAAGGGAGATATTAGTCATATCATAATCAAAAGACCTAATAACATAACATTTGAAAATTTTATCATGTATAGGAAAGATAATGATAACATTTCATGGGATAAATTGTAAAAGTTCATAAAGAATCAATAAACATATTCTCAAAGTCATAACATAAGACATGAAATTTTTTATCATACACACAATCATATAAAATAATTTAATATTAGAAAAGGATCAATAATATGATCATCATAGTGGACATAGTCTATTATTGAACCAATTTTACCCCTCATTCCAGCCATGTATTTCTAAACCGGGTTTACTTCTCATTCCATCACTGTATTGATAAACAATGATCATTTTCCATTCTAGCCCTATCTATCTTATGAGATATAAATCTTTAAACAATGAATTATAAGGAGATATCGGTCCCACCCATATCATAATAAAATCATTCTTATGTGTTCCACTAAAACATAAATCACTCTTCATAACATAACCCAAGGAATAAAATGGAGTTCTTAAACATCATTCCATCATAATATAATCCATTTAAAACAAATGTATTTCACTAAAAAAATTCTATTATAAACCTAATAAAACCATAGGAAAAATAGGGATATTATAATAGAAACATATCCCTATAAAATAATTCAATCTTATATGAAACATAATTTTGATATAACACATGAAATTATTTCTTGAGAAAAATATCCTTTCTTATTCAAAAAAGTATTCTTTTCTCAAAATGCCACACAATTTTAAAAGTAATTAATTTCTTTAAAATAAATGTTAAATATTGAAAATTAATATTCATTTAAATAAGTCATTATGAAAATTAAAATTAGTTCATTATGTATATGTTAAAAGAAAACCTTCTTCTCCTACATTTTTCGGATAAGTCAAAAAGTACCTCGTATCAAAAACAAGAAAAGATTCCTTTCATACCATTTAATAAAATTAATAAATGGGTAAAATTGAATTTAAACCATTTTAGAATCATATAAATAAGAATTTTTAATACATATTTAGGAAACATATATATGGATGATAAATATACCGCAATAAATACATACATATAAACAATCTTTGATAATAATGAGATTGTGAAATGATCCATTATCTTTGGTATGATATCCTTTGTATGTATCTAAATTTAATTTTTTATTATTTAAATAATTTCACTGAATTATTTAAAAATCATAATAATTTTTATGATATTATACATGATCATATTATCATCCATTTGTTAATAACATTTCATTATTACTCGTTATTTGGTTATTAACTGCTTTATTTACTTATGCATGTTTTGTAGAATAAGTTATGGTCTTACTTATTAGGTTAAATTTATATTATTCAAAAATGATATTGGAATTATATATATCATATTTAATCATTACATACAATTATATAATCATTATTTAATGGATATCATGTAGAATGAATCACATCACATCATGGAGATGTTAGACCATACGTATGCATGAGCGACGATATTATTCCCATAATTGTGAAATGGTATAGAATTGTATGGTATATATTTTGTTATAGAATTCATATCATGTTATAATAATCACATATAGTTATTATTTCCATCATTATACCCATCCAAGTAAGGTGGTGATGAAAAACAGATTAAACCATGGCGTGGAGACTGTAATCTGTACGTACGCACACGTGGTGATTTCATTTTTCATAGGATGAATAAAAGATGAAATATGGTTGGTACATATTAATAATAAAATATTAGTATATAAGTGATACTATATTTATTACTTTATAATTTAAAAATTCTTGAAGAGGAAGAAGAAGATGAAATACGTTTGAAATAATCAGTAGAGGAAATTACCTCTTCTTTGATGAGCTCCCTCTAGATCTCCTCTTAAATCACAAGTGTTGGTCTTTGGAGAAGACTGGAACATATACATTGTTAATAGGGATGTTGATATAGGAAATAGGTAGGTAATTATTGTTCATTAAGGCTTAAAGTGAAGTGAAAAATTGATAGAGGATGTGCCCATTTTTAATTGAGGCAAGGGGTACTTTTGGAATCTCAAATAATATTAATTTATAATAAAATAAAAACCCTTCCAAAAACCATAAAAATGCCCTAATTTATAATATAATATGAGCTAAGGTTGTAATATCATCAAGTTATAATTTTTAGACAAGTTTTTCTGTCAATTTAAACCTTATCATTCTAATTAAAACTTAAGTATTCTATTTATTTTTTATGTGAGGTAACAAATATTTCAATATTAAAATGGTGCAATATTTACTTATTTGATTTTTGTTAGACCATAAATGAATAATTTAGAAAATTTTAAACTATATCAGAATTATTATATTTTTTTAAACATATTTTATTATGTTTAACTAATTTAATAATATATTATTTTGATGATAAAAAAATATAGTCAATTTTGACACTATTCATTTCATTGATTATTAAAAATATAAGGATAACTAGTAATATATGAAAAAAATTTATTTATTATATTCCTAAGATGTAAATTTATTCTATAAAGTTTATTGTATATATTAATTATCCCAAATTATTTATTTTAATATTTTTAATATCATTAAATTATTATCTCCATAAATAAAATAATTACTACATCTTGTTTGTGTAATTATTTAATATACATATTTGATTAATAAAAATGAAAAATAAAATACTAAGATAAATATAAATACTCTATATTTTATAATAATACTTATAGTAGAATATATATTCTGATAAATACTATATTAAAAATGTTATAGTTATTAAAACATGAATGCAACAACTTTAACATCACTTTAAATAAAATATTATAAGTGTCATAATCTTTTCCAGGTGGATCAAAGTGGTCAATAAATAGACCCTGGGATGATTATGGTCGATATATAATTGAAAAATAGTAATTTTTAATGTTTTTTGGTATTTAAATGTTTATTAATATTTTAATAAAACTTATATGATTTATTTTTCATCATTAAAATAATTTATAAATCATGAATGTATATGCCTTTAAAAAAATTATTTATTTCTTAAAAATAAAAAATTAATTACTATGATAAATTAAAAAATTTATATTTTAATTTAGTATTTATAGCATAATTTTACTTTTTTATAACATTATATTAAAAATGATATAGTTATAAAGATTTGAGTAAGACATTTTTAACATTTCTTTAAATAAAATAAAATAAATGTCCTCATATCATCAAAGTGGCTTAAAAATGATAATTTTTAAACGCTATGATGATTTAGGTCTAAAATCACTCGTCTAATTATATTATTAAAAGTTTTAGGGAAACATTTTAATATTATTTTTACCCATAATTACCTGATTTAAACTTTTACTGTATTAATAAAAATTAATGAAGTTATTATTCATAATACCCAAAAATAAAAGCAATAAATTAAAAAAATTCAACATAATTATTCCAAATATAGAATCTATTTTTCAAAATAAAAAACATTGAATTTTTTTTAATTAATTTAAAATTAATCTCATTATCAGA
The DNA here is from genome assembly GCA_963277665.1 of Viscum album. Taxonomy (NCBI): domain Eukaryota; kingdom Viridiplantae; phylum Streptophyta; class Magnoliopsida; order Santalales; family Viscaceae; genus Viscum; species Viscum album. The sequence goes on from OY728140.1 coordinate 1,033,127,555, forward strand.
ATGATAAAATGGGTTTTAAAAGTTAAACCATTATAAAGGATTGAATTGTTTTTATATATAAATTCAATGTAAAATTAATACCAACGACCTAAATTATATAAAATGATAAAAATACAAAATATTTATAATTCAATATAATTTAAAAATATTATTTAACCATATAAAATATTTTTATGAAAAATATTTTTTCAATTAAAATTTAGTAATTCTTTACCATTCATTAAAACATGAATGTTATTAGTAAAATATAGAAAATCCCTCCTAAGTAAATTTTATTTTCCCTCTTATAAATAAGAAGCTTATATTGTCATATCAAAATTTTTAATTTGTCAAAATTTAATTTAAATTGGGTTCACCATTAAAAGGCGCTAAAATTAACCTTTTGAAAAAATAGATTTTTATACATAAAATAAGGTTTATTCATACCCTTTGACAAAAATATCCATTTTATGAATACAAAATATTTTATTAAATATATAAAATTTATTTTTCATTAATTTAAATTACTAATTGTAATTAAATTAATTTATTAATACAAAAATAAAAATATTTCCTTTACATTTATTTAGTTTATATTTTTCATAAATAATTGGCTGCTAATGAATTAACTATACATTTTATTAAGTTAATTATATTTATTAATTCTAAAATAACAACTAGGATAAAATTTTGATTGCATACTATGGTGTATTGTAGTTTGTTTACACTCATGATTGCATGCAAAACAAACTATTGAAGAAGTGAAATTATTTAAAGAAAATATTTCATAAAAAAATTTGGGTGTTACAATAAGTAAATCAAATATGGTATGAGGAATATGTATATTTTTATATAATATATTTATAAAAAAAATATTTATAAATAGGCAGTCTTAATGTTTACGAAGGAAGTCGATACTTAAGGTAATGGATTTTTGTCTCACTTTTATTTTCTGTGAGGTATAAGTTATATTAACCACATTTTTATTTTATGTGGTATATATAAAACCCATGAATGTTTTTTTGATTATTATCCTTAAAATTATTCATATTTAAAAATACATATGATTATATATCTTTAATGAGGTTTATAGTTCAAAATTTACCAAAGTGGTAAGGGATTTTTGTCTCAAATTACTTTTTTGGGGAGGTAAGTTATGTTATAAACCTATATTATTTTATGAGATATATATAAATACCCTTCGAAAAGTCATGTCATGAATATAATTATTTTAATAATATTCTATGTTTGATTTAATTTCATTATTTTATATGGATTACGATTCAATGATACTAAAGTGGTTAGAGTTTTTTGTTACAACCTCATCATTTATCGAGATTGTTTAGAATTATGTTTCCAATGATGAAATATTATTATTTATATCTTAATAAACTCATTAATTTTATTTACATATAGATATGTCATGACAATATATGTTTTCCCTTCATTTTCTCCTCTTCATGTACTCAATAGTTCAAAATAATATTTTAAGAGAAATTATCTTAATTTCTGTCTTTAGTCGAAAACTATTTTTTCTCATAAACCATGTTTTCTAAAGATGATTTTAAATATTTTAACATTATTAATTTGATTTATTTGAGACATTTTTACCCATTATTAACATTATAAAAAATATTTTTAAAGGAATGGTCATTTCATTTTCCAAACAAACCCCATTTGGATTTTACAAAAAAAAATTGAATGGAATCTTTGTTTTAATGTATATGAAACGAACAAAATTTTTTGCTATCATGACCATTATTTTATTTTATGAATAATTTATATTTTTTAATTTTAATTTTTAAGGAATATGATTTTTAAAATGGTTTATATCTTAAAAAATGTTTTCAAAAGAGAAATGGTTATTTTACTCGTGAAATGTTTTAAATGATTTTTAAAGATTCCTTTATAGGTTTCATGTTTATTTTTAAAGAAAAGGATTTACAAACTTTTTTATGATTTTTTTGTTTAAAAATTAATTTTCAGAGAAGATGTTTTTTCCCAGAGAAATGTTCCAAGTGACAATTCATAATCATGTTCCGTCTAAGATGACATCCTTTGATGTTACTAATTGTTTACTATGGATATGATTTAAGAATACCATTATTATTATTTCTCTGGATGGTTTTTTATTATGAAAAGATGTTTAAAGGGACCATTTCTCTTCCCTATATTATTCTATGATGAAATTATTATGAAAACCAATTTTTTTCTATAGTTTATGTTTTGATGAAAATATGAAATGATTATGAAACCGATTTCCTTTAAACATGATATGATATGATAAAATGTTATAAAACCCATTTATTTTCATGGGATATGTTACATAGGGTGATTTAAGATATTCTAGAACACATATTTATTATTTTCAACATATTATAGTGGTAATGTTCTAACCAAGTATGGTGGTTATGTTATATCCAAATATGGGTGAGGCCTATATCTCTCTATAATGCATTGGGTAAAGATTATATATCCTGTGATAAATAAGACTATAATATGGATTAAACCCAATTTAGTAATTGAATTTTTCTACTATTATAGTCTTGGGAGTTAACATTTATTATTATGATGGTTTGGGGAGCAAACCCATTTCACTAGGATGGTTTTAAAAATGAGCCTTGAATAATATGGGAATGATTTTCTATGTTTATTTTTATTCCATAAATTCTTGTCTTATGCCAATGTTACACTTCCATGGCTAATTTTCTTTGATTTATTTAACATTCATTTCATATGAACTACCATTATTTATTCCATGAATTAAGATTATGATCTTTGATATGCATTGTATGGTTTTTAGATGAGAATTTTGGGTCGTTAAAATTGAATTAAAAGGAAAGGTTTAGTAAAACTTTAGAAAGTAGGATGATAAAACTTTAGTGAAATATCTCAGGATATTTATAAGTGTATGTATAAAGATAATTCTAGGGATGAGTCAATGTATTTAAATATGTATTCGGATTTTGGTAAAGGATAAAGAGAGTGATTCCAGATAAATTAAACTACTTTATAGATACTATAAGTGGATGTGTATTTAGAAAATAGGTACCCAGGGGTAACAAATCTGTAAATGGAATGATGATCTAGACTCGATTATCACCTGATACAGAAAAATGGTCTTTTTTACACACATGGTTTAATAATCATAGGGGATATGTTGCGTAAATTCACAAACTCTTTATGAATGATCAGGAAAGATTTAAATAATGACAATTAATGACCTAGTTTATTCTTAGGGTTTCATATATTGAAAATAATATCTCATGATTTAGACATCTTATATGTGATTTTTCATGATTATTTGTTTCCATCTATGGATATTGTTACTCACACTATGATTTCTGGTTTCAATCAATGCCCAAAACCAGAAAGAACTTGATTAACATGTATTATGATAGACAATGTGTTGATGAGAAACCAAATGGGATTATGATTGGAGTGATGTATATAATAATTATGCCTAATTAGTGACCATGATATATGATTAAAAACATACACCTTAACCAACTATTGGACACACCAAAAAAGAGAAGGATAGAGTTCTTTGAGAGTTTAGGTGACATAGACCATGTAGTAAAGGAGATTTTGTTTCATATATGTTAATAATATGGGAATAAGAACCCAAGTGAATATCTCAAATGAATGATAATATGTTTTGAATTTGGAAAATGACAAAAAATAATTAATTACTGAATAAAAATAAAAATTTTGGTTATTGTAATTGATGAGAATAATGTTCTCCCTAAGGTATCATTCATGGTTGAATTTTTTAAATGTGGTATGTATGAGAATTATAAAAATTAATTCTCTATAATGATTGATTTTGAATAGAATCAGTAAGGTTGTATGAGTAATGGTTATACTGGTAATGATGAAAAGACTAAAAATAACATAAAAATGGCAATAACTATTCTAACAATATTGTTTATGTTGAATGTAAAAAATATTATTAAATTGAGTTTGATGAATCATAAGAAATGATTCATATTTTATATTATAGGAAATATGTATTAAGGAATAATATGATGAATCCTAGTTAATGGTTTAATAAATATGTGAAATGATTAATGTGATTATGTATTGTAATTCAAGAATATTAATTATATAATGATTATTGGACATAAGTTTTCATTAAGAATCATAATTAATATATTGTTTGATATTTATAAAGTAGAAAATTTATTTATTAGGAAGGTAATATTTTATGGAAAATAAATTATAATGGGAAGATAACCCCAAATATGTTTTATATGTTGAGGTATTGATGTTAGGATAAAGATAAGTTGGATATGAATAAAGTAAATTGGGTAGTATTGATGAACATGAAACTAGTTAGAAATTTTTAAAAAAAGGTTAATGTTATAATTGATGGAGTTTAGAAATTTTTTTGATTTATGGAATATATTTAATAATATGTGGTTTTATTAATGTAATGAGAAAGTATGTATGTTTTGATTAAGGTTTTATGGTAATTCTGGTTATTACCAAGTTTCAAAAAAACATTTGATCAATGTATTCCCGTATTTGTTATGTAAATTTAATAGCTAATTAACGTTGTTTGGGGGATTATTAATAAGTTGATTTTTGAAATTTATTAACCTTATTTCTATATTTTTGGAATTCAATTTTGGTTATACATGGATAATCCTTAAGTTCAACTATTCATGAAATGGATTAATTTGAACTTAAGATGTTATTGGATAACATGTGCCAATAATTCTTTTTCTTTTTGATAATAACTAAAGAAATAAGGAATACCTTATAATTATTCTATGGATCTTGTGATCCACTAGTGCTTCATGAAAAAAAAAATTCATATTCATTTTTTAAAGTAATATATTAGGTGGAAATTTATCGAAGAATAACCAAATTGTGATATTATTCTTTTAAAACAAAATTAAATTAAGTAAGTATATATTATTTGAAAATTCTCTAAATTTAGGAAAACGATTTTGAAATAAAATTTTATCATATTACCATCATTATTTATGATATCAATGAACCTTTTCATACCTATTTGTTTTTTGGTTGTTTATTTTCATAAGATTATTTACTTTCTTCTTATAAATGATCTCTGTCACTCTCCATAATTATTTGGACATTAAAACTTTATTCTATGCCTAAATCTTCAATTCCCACATATGTTCCCCTTTTAAGAAGCCTAGAATGTGATATTCCAGATGAGATTTATACATCCATTTATATATTTTCAAGAAGAAGTTTTATCAACCCTTTTTAGGACATGGGTTTTCAACAAAGGGATTTTAAAATTTTAAACCCTTGATTGGAGAACACAAGTTCAAATTTCAAGGATGTAATTTATTTAAGGGGGTATAATGAAACAAAATAACATTTTTTTTAAATATGTTTTTAAATAAATTTAATCTTTTATAAATATTTAATTACTCACAACATAGATTTTATCTTTTGTTTCATACAATAGTGAGCTTTTCTTGAGTTACATGCAACATCAACTGTAGGTTGTGATACATGCAATGTCGTGTTTAAATGAAACATGACATACATATAAATATTATTATTTAAGATGGTAATTGTCAACTAGCCATTGGAATAGTGGGTATTAATAGGATTAACGAAATTATTAAAATATATGGTCTACCAATTTATATAAAATGAAATATTTTGTACCAATTAAAAAGAAATGAAATCTAAAACTACTTGAAACTAAAAGAAAATCATCTTCTGAACAACAATTTTTATGCACCGAAACACGTATTACCTTAATAAATTAAAAAAAATAACTTTTGGTAAATAATTTTAATGAAATTTATGTATTATATTTTTAATAAATGTTTTATTATTCATCTTATTTGTTTTCTTAATAAGAGATAATAATTAATTCAAATTTTCTCTTAAAATTATATTTTTATAAAAAATAGTTTTGTCACATTTTGGGAAGATATTTTACAATTAATTTATTAAAATTTTAGAAATATTATTTGAAAAAAAAATAATTTTTCAAAATTTAATTTAAAAATTATTTTATTGTGAATGTTTTATAAATTTTTAAGAAGATAAATTTTTTCAATGAATAGGAAAAAATACATGTTTTTATTTAGAATTATCATTAGTTTTAAAGCATTTCAAAACATAAAAATTGTTTGAATTTAGTTTGAAAGGTAAAATTAGTTCAATTATATATATATATTAATTTAAATTATGTGATTAGAATAAATTTCATATTGAATTTTGATAAATTTTTTGTAAACTTTTGAATATTTTCTATTTTGAAAATGGCTTTCTCATCACACCTAAAAAATTAATTTTAAATTAAAAATTTCTAATTATGTGAATATAATTTGTAAAAATGGATTGCATATTTTTAATTTTAATAATTTATAATATATAATAAATTAAATTTAATTTTTTTTACCATAATTAATAATGAAAACAGTTAGACTTATTTACCACATTTAAGGTAAAAATGTGTTTACTTTGGGAGTTAAAATAAACATATGAAGGTAAAAAATAACCCAAAACTTATAAAAAACCTATTTTATATCCATATATAGACATTATATTATCCAGGTTCTATAATTTCCTTTTTATCCTTTTTTTATGTTGAAACTAAGGGTATACCTTTTTCTTTTAAAAAATTAGAAGGGTGCCACACACCACACATAAAAAGGCCAACTCCTCTCCTCTACCATTAACACTTAAAAACATTTTATTTAGAAATTATTTTCCCAATAACATCCTTAATTATCGAATTTCATCCTAAAATCCTTATTTTGGTCATAAAACTAACCTTACAATCCTTTAGGTTCAAACTAAAAAAGTTGTCCGAAGAAGAGGTAACATCTCTAAACAAGCGTTTTATTTTATTTATTCCTTCACATCCTTAAATTATTATAAAAAAATTTGATATAATAACCATATTATTTTAAATATACTTATATTTTATTCTGTTAATTTAATATCCTAAATTCATATACTCTTCCATCAATTGGGATATGAAAGAATCATTATTTTTTATGTCGGACTGCTACCTCGCGAACTGATGTTATTTATTTTCCATAACCACCTATCACCACTAGGTATAATGATGTTGTAATTTTTATATATGATATTTATGATATTATTATACCTCTATAATTTTAATAACACATATAACTCTTTACCTTCAAACCTGTAGGAAAATAATAACATCACTCCTGTATACAGAAGAATACCGCCTTAGGAACTGATATGATGCGTTTTTCATTTCTATTTTACATGAATGGTAATATGGATGGATTAAATAAATAATTATTATATTGGTAAAATATTTATAATTCTATAATTATTATATCAAAAATAACTCCTTATTTTCCAATCAATGGGAATATGATAACGTCGCTCGTGTGTATGGCAGACTACAATCTCACAATGTGATATGATTTGTTCTTCATATATGATTTAAAAGTAATGTAATAAGGAAAAATTTAAATAAAAAACATTTCATATATATGAAATAAAATTTATTATTTATTTTTACTATATTATTTACCTTTATTTCATTACATATGTCGAGAAAATGGAAACAATATTCATGCGTACGTACAACTTACCATCTCTATGAATAGTGTATTTCATTATATATATATATATATATATATATTTTATGGATTACTCTAAATATGTATATACTGAATATTAATGGTATTTATATCATGTTTAAAATATTATATATTATGGAACCAAGATCAAATTAAGAGTACCTAAAATATAAAATCAAAACTTACACACAAAATAATAAGATATTACCGCAAACGTGATTTTAACAATGAATTGTTGAAAAATGGGTAATAAAATTAATAATTAAATAATATATGGTATGATAAATATTTTTATGGTTATATAATATATTTATAATAAACACATATTTATTATAAAGTAATTTAAAATCTGTAAAAAGGAATTTTTGACTTAGGGTAAGGGATTTATGTATAACTTTTCATTTCTTTGAGATACAAGCCATATTCACCATATCTTTCTTCTATTTGGTGTATATAATACCAATTAATGTATTTTATTATTATTATACTTAAAATTATGGGGATTTATATATCCATTTTTTGATCACTATTTCATGTGGTTTACAGTTCAAAAGTTACTAAAGCGGTAAATAATATTTTCTCAAATTGCATTATTTTTGACCTAAGTTATGTTATGAACCTATCTTCTTCTATGAGGTGTATATACTGCCCCTTTGAAATTTTATATCATGAATATATTTATTTTAATGATACTATAAGTTTCATTTAATTTTATTATTTCATGTGGATTATGATTCAAAATTACCAAAGTGGTAAGAGTTTTATGTCACAATCTCATCGTTTATGAATATTTTTTTATTATGATTCCAATGATGAAATATAATGATATATCTCTAAAGAAACTAAATAATTTTTTTATTCTATGGTTATTTTATGATAATATATTTTCTTCATTAATTTTACTCCCTGCATATACTCTAAGTTTAGAAGAATTCTTTTTATAAAAATTATCTTAATTTCTATCCTCTATCAAAAAACCTTTTACTTCCAAAACCATGTTTCCAAAAAAGGTTTTCAAAAATATTTTAAAAATTATTAAAATGATTTATTATACAATTTTTTACTAATTCTAAAATTTTTAAATTCTTTTTGAAATGAATCTTTATATATTTTTACAAACAATTCCCAATTTAATTTTACTAAAAATTTGAAAGGAATATTTGGTTAACATGTTTGGAAGGGACAAAATTTTCTATAATCATGAACATTAATTGTTTTGAATATTTCATTATAACATTTTAATGTTATTTTAAAACAAAATATTTTTGAAAATGTTTAATGTTTTAAAATGTTTTTTTAAAATATGGAATGATATTTTATTCAAGAAATTGTTTAAATATCTTTTAACACTTCGTTTATATGTTATAATGTTTATTTTAAAAAAAACATTTCAAATATTTCAAATTTTTATCCTTTAAAAACTAATTTTCAATAAAAATTTATTTTCCTCATGAAATATTCCAAGAGATCTTTCAAAATCATTTTCCAAAAAATATAAAATCTTCTGATGTTACCTATGATTTACAAAGAATATGATCCATGGATACCATTATTATTATTTATTTGTATGGTTTATATTTATGATGGAAATATTTTTAAAAAACTCATTTGTCTTCCAAGGTTATACTATGATAAAATTCTTATGAAACCTATTTCTATTTCCATGGGTTATAATTTGATGAAATTATGAAATTATTATGAAACCCATTTCTTTTCTATAGGTTATTTTATGATGAAATTTTTATAAAATTGTTTTTTTGGGTTTTGATATGAGGAATGTTTTATGATCTTGTTGAATGCATATGTGTGATTTTATTTATGTTATGTTGGTTAAATTATAACTTATTATGGTGTTTACATTATAACCAAGGATGATGATTACAAATATGGGTTAGCCCTATATCTCCCTCCAATGCATTGGGTAAATATTTATATCTCATGAGGTAAACATGATTGGAATGGGGTATGAACCCAGTTCTATAATGCACTTTTCTATATTGTGTGTCATAGGATTCAACCTTGACTACTATGATGGTTTGGGGAGCGAACCCATTCCACCATGATAATTTTAGAAATGCGACTTGACTACTATGGAGATGATTTTATATGCTTATGTTTATTTCACTATTCCATATATTATGTCAATTTTATGATCTCATAGATCTTTTTCATTTATTTCCTTATGATTAATGTCTTATGTACTACCGTGATTTATTTTATGACTCATGATTATCATCTTTTATATTCAGGGTATAGTTTTCAAATATTATTCTCATATTATCATACAATTATGATGATGTTATGCTTATGTGTCTCCATTTCATACCCTTAATGAGCATATGAGATCACATTTTCTTTTTTTTCCTTTCTATAGGTTGTAATTAAAGGTTTTATATAGGGTATTCCTAAGAATATTAGTTTTTGGGAAGATATTTTTGGGAGATGTTTAAGATATTTCATGAAATAAGAATATTTTGTGTATAATATCCAATTGAACTATACAATTATGATCCTCATCTGTGTGTTTCTATAATATAATGAATATTTATCTAAAAATATTTAATATATATATATATATGATAATTTTGGGTCATTACACATACATCATAAACTTATATTCAAAAATTCATACTATGAAATTTTACATAAATGGGAAAGGCCTCAACCAAATGCCTAAAAAAGTTTGTCTCATGAGACCCATTGATGCATCAAGGGTATATATTAGGCCCATACTATCATTTACTAATTCCATTGCATTCATCATATTAAATGGGGTAAACTTATTCCTTATAAATATTCATATTGAAAAACTATCATAGAAAATATTAATAAATTCCAAAATCAATAAAAATAACCATAAATGATAAAAAAATAATATAGATATTTATGTCAAAATAGAACAACCCTACTAAATCATTATATTCACCAAGTAATATTGACATAGATAAATATAATTTAAAAATATCATTGGAAGATTTATTTTTGAAGAAATCCTTTTCATTTTTAAATAATATTTTCCCAAATATTAATGAAAACATTTTATTTGAAAATAACTTTTAAAAGTTGTAAATGATGCTTTAAATCATTGAGTGGTTATGATGGTGGGATATTCTATTAAATCTCTATAAGTAAAAAATATATTCCTTTCTTACTTTTTCAAGAATTCAAAATGTACATCATTCGGAAAATGAAAAGAATATTTATTTTAATCCATTTTTGAAAAATCTAAACATGGGTAAAAATGACATTAATAAATCATTGGACAATCATAGAAACATTCAAGTTTTTTTAAGAAAACATAGACATTGAAGTGAAAGTATTGTTGATCTAAGATAGAAATGAATTGGATTTTCCATAGAAACATTTCAAGGTCCTAGATCTATCTAGTCTAACCATTAGTGTTTTTCTAAAGTATGTGTTGCACGGCAGAGGCCTAGATCTTGTTTGGAGGTTTTTAGATGAAAACATATAGAATTAGGGATAATTCACAATGTGCAAGGGTTTCATGTCATGAATGTGTGGTTCAAGAATTATGTGAGATCCTGATTTATGATCTGAATGCTGTTCAAAACTTTTGCGAGGTTGGTTCACAAAATTCTTCATGATGTGTAGGGGCTTTACATCATGAATTTGTGATTCAGAACTTGTAAAAGGTTTGTTCATGGGGTACCACAGAGGTTTAATTAATTAAAGGTTAAATAACATGAGGTGATTCATTTTTTTATGGGACTTAAAATACTATACTTTAATGACATGGAAGAGTTTGACATTATGAAAATCCCCTAGAAAGTGCATTGATATAAATTAAGGACCTCAGGTTATTTTCTTCTAAAACCTGTAATATTTCTCCCAATCCCTAGGTGGCTAGCAGTTCTCTCTCTATGACTCCTGAAATTCCTTTGGAAGGGATCGACTATTGGCTTCCCATGTTTGATATGTTGTGATATTAGGTATGTTATACCTTTTCTCTCATGGTTATTATATTTGGATCCTACCACTTCTTTTTTTTCATGTGATGACAATTTATCTCCATAATTCTAATTGAGTTTTCTTGGTTGTTTTGTTGGTGAAGTTGTGTCAGGGCATCCTTAATGGAATGCGACTCTTATGGTTGAGGGGATCGAGATTTAAGATATGCATCCATTATCATGTGAATATAATTTATGTATTTAAGGAATATGTTTTGTTTCATCTTAAATTTATTTATGTAAAATCATAAAGATGGCATGTTTTATCCCCTTGAATGGATATTTAATTAACCTAATAAATATTTTATTGGATTAATAATGAATTAGATTGTGATTAAATAATTATTTTTGATACCTTGATAATTTTTCTCTTGATTTTAATGATTGTGTGATATCTATGTTATGATTATTATAATTTCTTATGAAATTATGGATGATAATATTGATCTTAATGGAAAATGTTAAAGAACATATTATTGATAATTATTGATTAATTGGATTATGAATAATTAAAGAAAAAACAGGTTGGAATATGGTGATTCTTTTCATTTTATGATAAAAACTTTAGGCTATGTATATTCTTAATTAAATTTGATCTTACATGATAATGAAATTGATAATGAATGTGAAGCATGGTAGTGCTTGTGGAGAATATTGAAATGAAAAGGCATGTTAATGATAATGGTACTTCTCTATGTTTATTGATTTTTTTTAATCATATGGTCATGTTTAGATTTTTTCAGATTTTTATATCATGATGCCTTAGGTTTTAGATAGTTGGAACTTGTGAATAATTAATTGGTTAATTTTAGATGGAATAAGAACCAGTTGTTTGATATAGATATTTTCTAGGGCATGCGTTTCCTATTTTCTTTAGAAGGTCGAGTTTCTTGATTTTGGATCCATGATAGCTCATTCATTTGTGAAGGATGGATTGATTGTTTAATACCTATATTTCTTGGTTGTCTATGTTTGTTTTTTTCCTGCCACTTTTCTAATGTTATATAGATGTGAGCTTCATTTTTTTGAGTAATATGAGCCTGGGTTGGATGAGCATAGGATGACTGGTCTGATATGTGGGTGGGGAGGCCTAGATGATGTTGTAGTAGTTGATTCATGTGATGGGAAGATATATAGGGATATTCATGTGGGTGTAGGGGATGACACTAGAGGTGATGGAATAGGTTGAAGATAGGCTTACCTATTGATTTTTTTAAGTTGGATGATTTCGTAAAATGAATATATTTAATGGATGATGGTATGATGTCTTGTTTTATGTGTATTCCTTATCCCATTTCTTGAGTTAGCTGGATGTTCATGATGCTTGTTTCCTCTTGGTGGTAGCTTAGGTTGGTTTTCCTAGAGTACGTGGATTATGAGATTATTCTAATAATTAATTAATAATTCTTAACCCATGGTGTTGGTGTTGATTGAATTAAAATTCTAACAAGATGTAAATATTAATAAACCATGGACTTTGTTTGGAAAATGAATTAAGGGAATAAAATTCACACTAGTGGTTAATGAATCTATCTTGAAATAATTTTAGTTGTTAATTTAATGGATAACAAATAAATTTATGATTTGAAATGATAATAAGAAAATAAGTAATAAATTTATCTATTGAAATGATTTTGTGGTTATATGATATATAATCCAAAGTAGTGGAAGCCAGGTGTCTGAGTGACTATATCCATAGTTGAGCTTATTATAATATTATGTCAATATTGTGGTTATGAGACATATTATATCCTAGATATTATATTATATCTTACACATCCCACAAATGTGGTTTTGGGTGACTAACACCCATTATACTCTAGGTGCATGTTTTCCCAAATATCTCAGTTTTAATATGGATGGATATATATCCCCTATAGTCCCACTCTCTTCCCTTAGTAGTTGTACTGGTAAGCATGACGGTTAGTTTCCCCATATATGTGTGTAGAGTGATATGATGGCTTATGGTTATTTCAAATACAATTATTACCTGATATTGTATAAAAAGTATTATTATTAGTATGACGTGTGTAAGATGTGGTGGCTTGTGGTACCTTACTCAGTGTATGTGATGTAATTTATTGAGGTATAGTACCCAATGTATGATAAATGTCATACAGTCTTTGGCGGATCCTGGTAACTACTTAGTTACTATGTAAAAATATGCTGGTGGGATGATGGGATGATGTGATGCACATGGTGCATGTCATGATTCTTATCCCAAATGTATTTATGCTATCTGATTTTGGATAGATATGGATCCAGATGTGCAATGTGGGAGCAGAGAAGAAAACCAATGGGGAAGTAGTATAGGGGTACCCTTGATGTTTCATTTCAATATTTTACTATCATGTATGAAATACTTAGTGAGTGTTATCCTTGGTGATGCTAAGAACATATTTTACCTTTTTAGGTGACAAGTTAATTTTTCCTTTGTTTATTATTCTTTATCCTGATTTCTTTATCTTTTCATCTAGAGGATTCAGGGAGGATCCTACTCAGTATTCTATTATTCTCACCTTACATACATATAAACTATTTTTCAGGTCATCTAGAGAAGGTTAGAGATCAGGCTGGATATTATTAGGATGTGGTTCAGTAGAGGCTATTTAGACATCATGGTCACCACCAAATTTACCTTTTGGTTCTTATAGTTTTCTTTTTTTATTGTTATAGTATTGTATGATATTTTATGTTTTCACTTTTGATTTATTTATATATTTATGTCTGAGAAGGTGTTGATTAGTGTATATGTCTTATTTATCTATTTTTCATGTTTTCTTAGAGGGTGGTGCCTCTCATTGTAGGATTATTATACCCTTGGTGATATTCACCAACCTAGGGCCTATTACAGGTTGGACTCAAGCAGTCATCATCTCCCTTCTCTCATTACCAGTTTAGGATGGGTACAGTTTAAGGAGAAGTGGAGAGTGATAAACATTCTTTCTTTATCTTGCGTACATAAATAGATGAAAATCGAAAGGAAAAAATTTAATTTCTAGAAATAAACATCAAAAAATAGATTACATTAGGTTTAATATATAAATATAAAATAATTTCCCTAGTAGTGACTTAAACATAAACAATCTCGATTAACGATGAGATTGGGAAATAAACCTATACCGCATTGGTAACATTTTAATCATAACCCCCATAAAATAAATAACATCAAATTATTCTTTAAATGCCATAAATATAAAGGGAATAATGATATATAATATAAAGTGGGATGTATACACACAAAATAAAATAAGTATACAGTGAATATAATATATGTCTCATGAAATCAAAAGTGAAACGAGAAAACCCTTACCTTAGGTTTGAGCTCCTTTGTATGTGTCCAAAACTCATGTATAATAAATATATATTTATTATAATTCTACTAAATAACCATATTTATATACATCATACCATATATTATTTACTTATAATCTTTTATCACATGTTTATTAACAATTATTTATTAAAATAACTATTTTGGGTAATAATTGCTTTGTTTTTCATATAAGTTTTGGTTAGATAGTTTCAATACTTGTACTTTTATCATGGTTTTATCATATGCACTGTTTTTATAATGAAACAATATCATATATATTAACTATATATATATGTATATTGAGTCATCCATTAAATTCATAGATAAAAATATGAATTACATCATTCATGGAGATGGTAGGTCGTACATATACATGATCACTATTTTCATTTTTTGATGGACAAAATTAACGAAAGGTAAAGAATAAATCATATTTAAAAAATCATTATTATATAAAATATATCATTAATATTCATTAAATCTATCCTTATTAACCTCCACGTAAAGTATTAATGAAAAGCAGTTCACATTGCTTCATGGAAGTGGTAGTCTACACATATGCACGAGCGACGTTATTATTTTCCAATTAATTGGAAGGTAAGAAGGTATATATGATATTATAATTCAAGAATCATATTAATGTAATAAATATCATATATATTCATTAGTTATATATTTATGACCATCCGTGTGAAATGGTTATGAAAAAAATTACACTGCTATGTGGAGACAGTAAACCGTGCGTACGCACGAGAAATGTTTTTTCTTTTTATAGGATATAAAGTAGATAGAATATAGTTATAACATAATAATAACATATAATTATACTTATTACACTATATTTATTATCTTATGTTATGTGACGTACTTTAATTGGAATTATAATGAGAAATAATATTGAAGGACTTAGTTAATACATTTACCTCTTCTTTAGTATAATTCCTTTAAGTGTCTTATTAATAGACCCAGGGATTGTATTTTGGAATAATAATAAACTATATAACTTTTATAAAGGTTTTTATAAGATAAATAGTTTTTTTATTTCAATATATTTGGCTTAACGTGATGTGAAGAATTGAGAGAAGGTGTGTCTTTTTAAAAGTGTGGGAGGCGAATTCTAAGAATTTCTTAATGTATTAACTTAATATAAATTATATTTAATTTCAAAAGGATAAAAAATGATATAATTTGAATATAATATCAGTATGAGTCTAAAAAATAACACAAAATAAAATTTGTACAAGTTTTACCTATTCTCCACCCTAAACATTTAGTTTTAACCCCCATTAACCTTTTTGACAATTACAACTATATTAGAGTTTCCCATCATTTAAGGATCATTAATTTTACCATATGATAAAGAAAAACACATAAACAGAACATGGTTTATGTTTTAATCTATATACCATTAATTTGGATGAATATAATATTTTTATGAATTTTAAATCATTTAATAAAATACTGTTTATTATAAAATATCATTAGTCATTTCTACAACTGTTCATTTAATACGATATTAAATGCGTCAATACAAAGGGGTATTTTGAATATAATATTTAAAAACTTCCCCAAAATTTAAAATATATATATATAATTTATGCAACACATTAATTTATTAAAATGAAATTATTTTTAGTATTTTTAAAATCATTTATATTAATTTTCTATTAATTAAATAAATGTTTTGTCGGTATTGTGCAAGCATTTAAGGTAATTGATTCATTACAAAATATTATAAATAAAATACCATGGAAAAATTAATTTTTATTTACAATGAATATTTTGAAACAAACATATCCTCTATTTATCCTTATGTCAAAAACATAAAGATAAGAAAACAATGAGAATGACATTTTTTTGACTTTTCTTTAATGAAAATAATATAAAGGTCAAAATCTCTACCAAATGAAAAGAAGGATGATATATTCAAATATTTTATGATTATAGATGCAATATTTTCACCCATTAAAACTAAGGTATGTGTCATAGTCATTTTCGAGTCCTTATCATATTATTTTTAACCTTAATTACCCGATTTACCTTTACTATTGTGACAACTATTTAATATGGTTACTATTCATAAGGGAAAAAAATAAAAGGGGTCTATTAAATTAATTTTTACCACATTAATTGAAATATGGAATCAATTTTTCAATATAAAATTAATATAAGTGTAAATAATTAATTTTAAATCAAAATATAAATTGTAATGAAGATAGTTTTTCCAAATAATGCCTTTTTATGTACAAAAATGTTTTTTTATATGAAATTCAATGAAAAAATTGATTAAAATTAAATTAATTTAATTATAAGTATTATTATAGAACTAATTTTAGTTTTAAATTATTTTAAAATAAAATGGATCTTTATAAATTCTTGAAACAAAAATATAGTTTAAAACAACTCTATATTTTTCTCTATTCACTGGGAAAACTATTTTTTCAGAAAAATAAGAAAATTTCACTCTAATATTATTTTGATATGATAATTTTTTATTTTTTTATTTTTTTTATGAATTAAAATTTATAGAAGTTTCAGAAATTAAATATATACTTTTCTAAAAAAAATCATTTTTTAAGAAAACATGTTTCTGAAGAATAAAATAATTTTACAAAAAAATGAATAATTTTTCCTCATAATTAATCAAATATTTTTTGTTGAGTAGTTACTTTATGTATATTTTTTAATTCATTTAATATTATTCATACCCTCTAATTAAATGTCTTGGTTATAATGATCATATTTAAATAATATTTCATGGTTCGTTTAAGCTCAATGTTGTGTATCCTGTATGCTATCAAACATTGTTTTATTTTAAAATCTCAAGATATTACATTATACCCCATTAAATAAATTATTCCCTCCAAATTTTATCGCAGTTATCAAAGGTTTAACATTTTTTGGAAAATAACATCGTATAAAGGGATAATAAAACATCCTTTAAAAATGAAAAGTTAGAAGTATAAAGGTTACATAAATTATCACATATTTGGGTTCTAAGATAGGAAGAACACTAGTGGGAAGTTTATATATATACATGGAATGAAATAATAATTTTTAAAGACTAATATATAATGATAAATAATATGGTCATGAATAAGATAAAGACCCTAAAACCCTAAATCAATGATAGGTTAAGAGACCACTAATTCATTGAAAATGAATGTAAACCAATAATATTTTTATTTTTAGTTTTTTTCCTAAGATTGAGTGATTAAATTACCTTTTAGAATAATAACATAATAAAATATACTTACATTAAAAGTATGATTTCATCATTTCATAAATTTCCACCATAATATCATATTTTTCCTCAAATTATGAGTATCTAAGATGATTTTTTCAAGATCAAATCATTAAAATCAAATTATAATAGATTATATGATCCACTAAATGATAAGATGATATTCCTCCTATGTTTAAATATTCACCAAATTTGAAATGGTTACCAAATTTATTATAATATCTAAAATGTATAAACCTTCGTATGAAGAAATAATAAATTTTACATCAAAATTTCCAAAATAACACTAAAGGTTCAACTTAGAATATTACAAAAAATAAATAAACATACACCCCTTAATAATGTTAATATTAAATAGTTTTTTACCCTCAAATTTGATCTCATACCTTTTAACTTGAATCGCCAAAAATTAGTCTGCATTCTTCTCACATAATCTTTCATGCTAAAATTCACATTAAACCTAAATTTTTTATATAACTATACATAATTAATCATCCCCAAAATATTATTAATCACCATATTAAATAACTTTATAATCATATAATGTAGTTAACATCACCATTAATTCATGAATAAATTTTAAATATTAACCTAAAATGTAATCCTTAGCTTGACCATAAATATATCTAAAAATATCACATTGTCAATGAATCACTTTTCACCATCATGGCTCTCTATATCCCAGTATCAAATACACAATAATTAACCTAAAATCAAATCATATACTAAACCAAATGGTTATTTAAACCACAATAGTGTATTCATCATAAAACCCATTAAAAGTTTCAAATAACATAAAAATTCAATCATTTAAAACCGTTAAAAGGCCATTTATTACATAGAACTAATGACAACCTTAAACTTATAAACCAATGATGGAATCTATAAATCTTATATTAATCCCATATAAAAACAAATATACTTAAAAAATTATCATAATCCTTATTCCTATAATAAAATCATAGAGTATTTTCACAAATCTGAAAATGAAATAAACTTCAACAAAGATGGACTAAATCACATTGTTATCAAGTTAATAACCAATTTCAAGGTTACAAATACTATTCCATTTACTCCATCAATTCCAATCATCACCTTAACCCTAAATCAGTTTTCATGGTTATTAGAATCATCTATCATATGTTTTCACATCCTTAAAATTACTATGGATCAATCCTTATATGTTTCATGATTCTTATATCCAGAATATCAATTATACAATACATACAACATTATTCTTGAATACCAATACATAAACACTTCAGCCCTTATACTTCAATGATTCAGATAATATTGGTCCTTAGTTATAGAGTTAACCCTTGGATTAGAGAATTGAATAGAATAATTCTAATATTCCCCACACATCAGATATTGAAGTTTAAATGGTGTCGTAGAATGAAATTTATTTCTTTCAATCATACTCTTCATTTTTCTTCAATAATTCATTGATTTATTGCCTTATTTTCCTCACATAAAAATATTTTCAAATTACATTGAGACAATATCTGGGGTGTCTCTTTCTATATTTTTTTCATGAAGGAAATTTATCCTTCTTTCCTCTATTGTCTCAGTAACCCAAGATCAGAAAACTCTATCATTTTCTTCTTTTATGAGTCCAAAATTCGGTTATGGTGCATGTTTTTAATCATATATCTTGATTATTGATTTAAAATTATTAGAATATATTTCACTCCAGTCATCTTCCCTTTTTGGTTTCTCATAATCAGAAAATCTTCCACCACATTTAAATTTAACATGGAACCTTATGGTTCCATCCCTTAACTATAACCAAATGTCATATTATTAAAAAAAATTATAGTGGTAAACTACATGATCTCTACCTTAACAAATCTTTAGTATGTTACCCTTAATCCGTTCATAGGGTTATGTTCTCTAATACATATTTTCCTAAATCTAGTTCCCAAGTTTAATACAAAAATATCTCTGATACCAATTATAAAGATCCTGGACCTAGTAGCCTAGAGTTCATGGTTAATTTATCACATTGGTACTATACATAAAGAATCAAATCCCAAATGACTGAATAGTTTTTTAGTTTTAGAAAACTAGATACATTTTTAATCTTACGTTACAATTAAAAAAATAAAATACAACCAAGTATTTTCATTGATAATAAAAAAATTTCCTTCATAATATCCCTATATAAAAATCACAATTCACTTCTTGGAATCATGGGAAAATAAATCATAATAAATGGGTGAGATCCGATTCTGAGTAAGGATATTAACATAGAAAAAGATAATCTAGAGTTAATAAAAAATGAGTAATATGGATGAGATAAAAAATTACATATTCCATATAATTTATACCATAAATAGGGGACTGAATCTAGGGAAATCATAACACTAAAAATAATCACATGGAAAATAATAACTAATTTCGTAATGACTTAATGCATAATTCCTGAAATCATAAACATACCTTAAAGGACTTGTTCCAAGACATCTATCATAAATGGATGAGGACTTAGATAGATACCCAAACTAGTTTGTCTCATGAGACCTTATAATGCATATAGGGGCTATAGAGGGCTCCAACCATCACTTACTAAGTCCAATACATTACTCATATGAAAGGGGTTAACATATTCATCATAAACATTCATTTTCAAAAACTAGCATATGAAGTGTTTATAATTTATCCAGTAAATAAACATAATAATAAACCCCCAAAAATAATACAACGAATAATATCAAAATAGTACATCCCCTACAAATCATAATATTCACCAATTAATGTAGACATAAATGAATATACATTAATATAATTCAGGAAAGATTCATTGAGGAAGATAAACGTTTCATTTTGAAATTAAAATTTCCAAAATATGAAATAAAATATTTTCATGGAAAATAACCTAATTTTTAAATTAATCTATAAACTATTTATTTTTAATGACAATATATAATTATATTCATGCTGTACAAGTTCAAAAACATTCCTTTCATAATTTTGTAAAAATTCAAAATGTAACTTATTCAGAAAATAACAAGGAGAATAATTTTAATTTATTTTTAAAACTAAATCATGGGTAAAAATGACATTAAAAACTCAGTGAAAAATGGTTAAAACATTCTTGAAAATATTTTTTAAAAACAAAGGAATTAATGAAAAGGGATATTTGACTGAAGAGAGAAATGAACATAGTTTTCTTGAAGAAAATATTTATGTATATTGAGTACTTAAAGGGAGTAAAGTTAAATTTAAATCATGTAATTTCATGAAATAACCATAGTAAAATAGAATTTATTTGATTTAATATATAATTATCATATAATTCCCCAAAAAGTTACTTAAGCATGAAAAATCCTGAATAATTATGAGATTATGAAATAAACCCTCACCACTTTTGTAAATTTTTAATGATAAAACCCATGAATGAAATAAATTAAAATTAATATTTAAATAAAACTAGTATAAATTTAATCATGATATATCATATAAAAGGCTTAGTATATACACCACACAAAAGAAGGAAGTGGTGAATACGTCATATGTATCACAGAAACAAAAGTGAGACGAGAAAACATTTATCTCACTTTTGAACTACATAAGATTCTTATGAAACTACTATATAATAAATATATATTTATTATACATAAATTACATAACTATATTCATATACACCATACCAATTATAATATATTATCAGCTGTTTATTAATAATTCTTTTTTAAAATAACTATTCCAGGTAATAACTGCTTCGTTTTTCATGCATGGTTTGGTTTGGTAGTTTCAGTACTTGTAATTTGATCATAGTTTAATAATATAAAAAAATATTATGATATAAATATAATATATAAAAATTATATTAATATTTGGATTCATACACTAAATTTATACATAGAAAAATTAATTACACCATTCATGGAGACAGTTGGACACACATATACATGAAAACCGTTTTAATTTTTTGACAGACGGAATGAAAGAAAGGTAATTGAAAATTCAACTTTAAATGATAATAATTTCATATATATCATTTATATTAATTAAATATATCCTTATTACCATCTATGTAAATAATAAAAGAAAAATAGATCTCGTCACATCACGGTAGTGATAGTCCACACATATGCATAAGTGACATATTTGCATTCCAAAATATTAGAAGGTAAGAATGAATGTATGATATTATAGATTTATAATAATATTTATTTCAGAAATATCATGTATATCAATTATTTCCATATTTATAACCATCCATGTAAAATGGTGATGAAAAAAATTACACTGCTACATGGAGATGTTAAGATGTACGTATGTACGAGCGATTTTTTTTGTTTTCATAGGATGAAATAGAGATGGAATATGGTTACCCCATAATAATTATAACATATTATCAGGTTTATTATACTGGATTTATTATATTATTGTGGATAAACAAATTTAATGTTAAGTGAAAGAAGAAATAAACTTGAAGGAATTGGTAAAGATGATTATATATGTTTTGGTAAAATCCCTTTAGATCTCTTCTAAAGGGACCTATGGTTGGTCTTTTGGAAGGATACAAAACCTCTAAAATATAGATAAGGGATTTTATAGAGAAATTTTTATGTTTTGGTTGATATTGAGTGCCCAAAGTTGTGTGAATAATTGAGAGAATGGGCGTCCTTTTATAAGTGATGGAAGGGGTATTCTTAGAATTTCTAAAAGCATTCAATTAATATAAATTATATTTCAATAAAAAATGGATCCAAATTTCCTTATTTGTAAGATAATATTATTATGAGATGAAATTATCCTAAAAAATAAAATTTGGACAAGTTTTTCTTATTTTTAAACCATTATATTTAAATTTAAACCCCCCATTTACCCTTTTAACAATTACCCCAATATTAACGTTTTCCATCATTTTAGAGTCATAAATGTTACCATATGAAGAAAAACGACCCATAAATGTAAAATGATTGATTTTTTCAACCACATTCATTTAATATTATTGTTTAAAATATTTTTATGAATTTTAAATCGTTTAATAAAATATTGTTTATTATAAAATATTATTAATGTCATTTTTGACTCTATTCAATTAATATGAATTTAAATGATTTAATAAAAAGAATTAATTTGTATATAATCCCTTAAAACATATCTTAAAATTCATAGATATCAATAAAATTTATGATAAATATTAAATCATTCAAATTATGTTAGTTTTATAATTTTTAATATCATTTTTTTAATATTATATCAATTAAATAAATAGTGTGTTGATGTTGCACAAATATTTATGGTAATAATATAATCACTAAAAATTATAAAAAAATTACCATGATAAAACAAATTTATAATTAAAATGAATATTTGAAACAAAAAATACACCGTATTTATACTTATGTCAAAAATTAAAATATAAAAAAATAAAGAGAATGTAATTTTCAACTTTTACTTAAATAAAATAATATAAAGGTCAAATTCACATACAAATGGAATAAAATGATCAAATATTAAAATATTATAGGATTATGGTTGAAATAGGTACATAAAATGAAATCAAGGCAAGTATTTGGGTCATTTTCTAGTCCTTATCATGTGTTTTTATCCTTAATTACCCAATTTACCCTTATCATGGTGAAAATTATCTATTATTCTTACTATTCATAATGAAAAAAAATAAAAGGGAAATATTTAATAAATTCAAAATTCATGATTCCAAAAATGAAATCTTTTTTTGAATATTAAATTTCTATAAGTGCCTGTAATTAATTTAATATCAATATATAAAATACAATGAAAAACAATTTTTCAGAAAAATACCTTTTTATATATAATTGTTTTTTCATACAAAGTCATTAAAAATAAATTAAAATGAACATAATTGGAATATTATGAATATAATAGAATTATTTTTTTTGAAATTAATTTTAGAATAAAAATTTTATTTGTAAATACTTGAAATAAAAATAATGTTTTCTTTAAAAATTGTTATTTTTAGCATTAACAGAGAAATCCGTGTTTTAAAAAAAATAAAAAAATTTCAACCTAAGATAATTTCGATATTATTATTTAAAAATTTATATTATATTTATAAAATACAATTTATATAAGTCCCATAAATTAATTATAATTTTCTCACAAAAATCAATAAAAATTATTTTTGAAGAAAGTGCATTTTTGAAGCATAAAATAACTTTATTTAATATTGAGTACTTATTTATTAAGAATTAATCGATGATTTTGTATTGAGTAGGTCATTTATATATATTTGATAATTAATTTAATACTATTTATACACTCAAATTAAACATCTAGGTTATAATAGTCATATTTAAATAATACTTCATTATTTATTTATGCTTGGTGTTGTGTAACTAGTATGCTATCGAACATATTTTTATTTTAAAATATAGGGATATTATATTGATCTTTTTCAAGGTCAAAACCTAGTGAAACTTCCTCTCCCACAATTTATGATGAATAAGTTTCATAAGAAATGATTATTCTGGTTAAGGCCACCATTTATTCCTTCTATATTCAATTAAATATTATCATTATCCTTAATACGTACTAACCCTAAAGACCACTTTATAATGGATACACTAAAAAATTTTATAATTTCATGTGGTCATAATGACCAATGTTCATATAGACCATCAGTCATATTATCCAATGGTCACGTAATTGTGACATAATGACCATATCCTAATGGTAACATTTTTTATTATATTATATATATATATACCACAAAACATAAACATTTAATACTTCATTCCAAAATGTTTTTTTACAATTCCTTTGATATTGTGTGTTATATTTTTGACATTTATTTTTCTTTTAAAATTTTTCATGGAAGGTGTAATCGTAATGGTAGAGTTTGATCTTATAGAGTATACACTTGTGCAGTCTCTATTATTTGTATTTTTTATCCTTATACTAGTCTTATCTATAATAATCTGTGTTATTACTTGAAATGTAATATTTTTTTTCAATAATATTTTTATATAATTACATGGGGAAATATAATAAAATAGTCATTAGAAAAAAATAGTTCTTTTATTAAATAAATAAAGTAATTTCATCCCTATATAGTGGTGGGTGATACATATATTATTCATTCATAATATATATTCCAATAATGATGCAATATATGGAAAAAATAAAGCTAAAGAGAATGTATAAATTCAAGTAGTGGAATCCATTTATCTAGATTCCAAGACTCCATATTTTTTATATTTATAAGACTTAGTGCCTCTAGGGAGTATTCAAGAGAAAATGGATATGGATGGTATACAATGCTACTAAAAAAGTTTAATTGATTAATGATTGGTATACTCCATAGACAAAACTATACACCAACCATCATGACTAAAATAATTTTTAATTATATTTACGAAATTATAATTTTATGATAATCATATTATTCTATTGATTTTCAAGATCACCTCATTTAGCAGAAACCTTATGGAAGATGTCTATATGACGTGGCCAAAAGGAGACCCTATGGTATATGTCTATAAGGTAAAACTAGAAAGGGTAGGCGAAATAAATAAATTCTAATAATACATGCATATTACCTAAATTATATTACCTTCAAATCATGTACAATTATCATAGAATGTCCATTTGGAAATGAATGAGTTACACATGTCTCCAACAGGTCAGTGAGACTGCTATAAATTTTCAAGATAGCTATATTGATAACAAATAGAAAACAATTCTTATGTATTGTCAGTTTGTTAAGAATAAGGAATTAATTTCAATAAAAATAAATTAAATTAGTGATCATGTTCTAAGGAACAAGATCTATAAAAAATATACCCATGGGTCTACTAAATCTAGTCATAGTATATATATTTACAAATTATTGAAATATAAAATTTGAAATAATACGAGCCTGAAATGTATTGGAATATAATAATTCATGTACAAAATCCATGGGAACATGAAATGATTTTTGAGATTTAAATAATTTTACAAGAATAAGTTCTATGAATTTGTTTCATGTTCTGTAATATGTACTAAAGTAATATATTAATGTTTCATGATGTATAATATCTGAATATAAAAAAAATCCAACATAACTACATAGAATTGTAGTTAGAACTATATGGTAGTACATGGAAAAGTAAAATTATATGAGTTTTAAGTCTCTAGATAAACAAAAATACTATTGATAATTTTAACAGAACACATGTCATCATATAGATAAAGTTTCTCTTGTATCACAATATTTCCAATGTAATATGCCAAAAAAAGTTATTACAGCCAGTAGATTCTATATCTATAATATTCATGTATGTTATAGATTTTGATAGATCTTAATAAATATTTTTACAATTTCCTTTTCTTATTATATGTTATACAAAAAGTAAGAGTTTTCATCATTATTATGACAATATTTGAATATGGACTTAATCATGACGTTAGGATTCTGACAAGGGGGTAAGAAGTGGATAATTAATAAAATCACTACATGGAGGATTTTCTCAAGGTAGTGATGTAAAAATAAGAAGCTTCACCACAAATACATGTGTATTTACCAACCTTAATCGTGAAAATTTTGTAGTCCTAATAGCTATATCCATACTTAACACAAGCATGTTTAACATGTGAGAAATAACCAACCATTGGTAGTTGGTTTTAGAGGAAGTGGGATTTTGTTGGAGATAGTTCCCTAGAACTAATTACTTTTTTACTTTATATTTCATGTATATTCATAGTTTTGAATATTAATACCATATCACATATTTATTTTTATTATGTATTGCAGTATTGTGATAAATTCTAATAATATTAATCACATTGAAAATTTCATAGTAGTTCCACACTGTGATGATAACCTCGAAGTACCCTGATGATATCCATAAATATTGTTCTTCATTCAGAATACATTCTATGAAGGGAAATGTAGTATATTTCTTGTTTGGTAACAGTACTCATAAATAGATGATGTTATATCCCATGTAGTTTTCACTTGTTAATCCCCAATATAAATTATTATGAGAACATTCCATATTTTAGGAATTCTACATGATTATGTGTTATCAAATATTCCAATTTGTGACAAAGTATATTTGTACTTATACATTTTTATTATTATTAATGAATGTAAATGACTCTTTCACTTTGATTTATTTTTATTAACCATGATGACACAGTTCTTGGAGAAGTTGGTATGTTGGGATTTTCATGAATAATGTGTTATTAGTGAATTAGTTGGGGAAGGATTTGTCCCTTCTATCTTTAGGGATGTTGATATCTCAAATGTTTTATTAAAATGGATTCATCACATTAAAATCAACAGATAGGGCTTCATGATGATTTTATTTCATATAGTCAAAGAAATATATATCAAGCATATAGGTTGATGAAACCAGTGTTAAACCTTCTTGATGAGATATCAAAATAAGGAGATTATATTATACAATGAGTGTTTAAATGTGGTTATTGTAATTATGTTATATTCATTTACTCTATGGGTTCCTTGTGGTGTTACTAGATTATATTCATGGACTTTAGGAAAGACCACCAAATTATACTAAGGAAGAGGCCTAGAGTGTCACACAAAAAGCGTCTCCTTTGATCTTAGTTAAATACTATTTATATTTAAAATTGGAAATAAATATTATTCTCTATACCAAGAAGTAATATTTATTTAGAATTTTTTAAATGATCTAAAATATTAAATAAATATTTATCCATAAGGTAATTGTATAATTACTTGAATATATAATATTTATTTATCTCATTTTATCCACAATATAATAAATAATTATTTATTCATAAATAGATAATTTATTACATGAGTATCAAAATAAATGTCTATTAACATGACATTGAATATAATATTTATTTATTTTTTTATCGAATGTATAATATATTTCACTTGTTATTCAATAGGGTAATAAATAATTATTTATTAATAAATAATTTATTTAATTACACAAATTTTAAAATAAATATTTTATTCATTTGACTGTGAATATAATACCTATTTTTGATATTTATTCAGAAATTATAAAAATGTCTAGGAGGACTAGTGGACCAAGTTATTGATCTAATGATAAATATTTATTTACTATATTTTAAATAATATTTATTATTGTGAGGGATAGAGCACCCCATGAAAACAATAATAATATAATTATTTTACATGGGATGTGGCTCTTTTTGTGTTTAATATATTACTGAATGCCTTTTTAAATTTAATTAATATAAAACCCTAAACATGGATATATATAGGGACAATTATGACAGTTTTGAGGTGCTTGGTTGTTGTGCACAACATTATCCTCCCTAGGGAATTCTATCTCAATAAGAACATCTCTAGGAGTTTCTCTCAATCTCAATAGATTCTTGCTTCCTCATTCAATCCTATAAAGCTAGACATATCAATATATAATCTGTCTAGACCAAATGTATCATGGTTGTGATCAAGGGAGTGATACAAGATGATTGGTACTGATGTTCATCCACTTACAGTACCATAAAAAACTTTTTTGAGATCTATGGAGAATGTGTGGATCTCCACTAGAAGGGTTGACTTTGGGTCCTCAACAACACAAGAAAAATATAAATAAATGAACATCAAATGATCAACCCCAACATGAAAGTAATAAATCAAGACCAAGTTATTTATTTATGATATTAAGTTAATTAAAAATTAACATGAAAAATATCTTCTCTTAGTTTTGATGAAAAATATTTTCAATATTTTTCACAAAAACATTGGTTTGTTATAGAATTCACACCATATCCATTTTGAATGATAAGTTGAATCTGAAAAAAGATGAATTGTCTATATTCCCAATACAAGCTTCTACTATATCCATAAAAAAAGTAGTAGTATATCTATATAAAACTTTAATTTTTCAAATAGTTTTAGACCACTATGAAGGTATTATTGAACTACTATTTTCATTTCGTCAACACAATTTCCATAACCATTTATAGTTGTACTCATTTCAGATGATGTATCAGACATAATGTTATCCTTGTCACTATCTATATTTAGTTCTTCCCCATGTTTATTTATACATTTATAACTTCAATCTATTATGTGGTTGTTCAAGTGTTCTTCAAACTCCCATGTACAAATGCATCTTGATAAAAAACAATTTAAACACAACAAGTGATTTGACAAGGATCATTTCCATCCTCTATTGTAACCATGATGAACTCTTTAACCCCATCCTCCCAGTTTCTTATCATACAATTGACATTAATGAATTTAAAATTCATATTCATTGTATTTAGTATAAAAATATTCTTATTTAAAAAAAAATAAACACTCTAAAGTTATACATATAATGTATCAATTTTTACATTTGTAAATTTAAAACATTATTACCTTAAAAAATATATAATTACAAAGTATAATACAAAAATATATAAAGTATATAGAATATAATATATGAAACATATTTTTAATACATTTTAATATTTTTAAATAAAATAAAATTTGTATATATAAATATAATTATATAATAGACACAAACACAAATATATAAACAAATTAAATTGTTGTTTGTAAATATATAATTGAGTGTGTGTTAGTGCATTTAAAAAAATCTTTGTGTTAATATATAATGCCTATGTCTTATAATAAATTGAAAAATATGACAGTTTGATTTCATTCTAGTGCATCATGGTAAGTATAGTCGTCGAACAATTATTAGTTTTTTTAGTTTGTATTTAAAATACTTATGGTAATTCTATACATTCTCATGGAAAGTCAATTTATTCCCAATGAACTAATCATTATAATTGTTCTCAGATAATTAATTAATTTATATTTTAGATTTTTTATCCCATCCATAAATGTTTACCTACTATTAATGTAACATCCTAGGTAATTAAAGAATAAAGAATTATCATATTTATTAATATTTACTAATTAAATATTAATTTTAATTAAAAGGGGTTTCTACGTTCGATAGCGTACTCGATACGCAACGATGAGTTTCTTTGAAAACTTACGTTGCACAAAAGTAATAAAATAATATTATTTTAAATGTTAGTTAACAAGTAGCCGTTGTACTGGCGGGAATGGATAGAAATAACTAAAATATGATTATATATGTTTTTAAATGTTTTTACATTTATCCAATAAAAGATAAAGGCTTAAAATACGGAAAGAGTTCAATTTTAGGCATTTATACCCTAATTTTCACTAAGGGTTCACTTATCACCTTTTGACGGAGAACCGTCATGAAATATAGTTTTGATCAATCTTATAAATTCTATTGGACCCAAAATAACTCTTCTTTAGAATCAGGACATCAAAATTTACTTTGTGTAAATTTTTGGTACCTTTCCGATAAAGTTCATTTTTTAATGAATAGTGTAAAATGTTGTATTTTAATTCAAAACCTCTCTTTAATCTAATTTATTTATATGATTACATTATCTTTGGAATTGGTTTTAAAGTGAAATTAGAAAATATTTTTACCATTAAATCCAATAGTGGTCGTTGGAATTAATTTCACTTTGAAATCGGACTTAAACTAGTGTCAATCTTTTGATACTTATTGTTTCATAAAAACATGATATTTGCTCTGAAAACGGGAATTAATTATTAAATTAATTAATGTGACTTATATGTTTTGAATTTTGTAAAATAGACTTCATTTTTGAATTCTTAATATCAAATATTTCTTAGGGTGAATTTTTGGTAATTTTCTGAAAAACATCAATTTCTGATGAATAGTTAAACCACTAAGTGGTACTTATAAAAACTGATTTTCCGTTTAAATGAAATTTTGCCATCATTGTGTTTTGATTTTCAAAAATCCGACATACATGGTTTTCATTAAGAATTAAAATGTGGTTCAATGAGATAAAAATAATTTTTTGGTGAATAGTAACTTATTTAGTTTTTAATAGCGATTAGTGGTAATTGGTGTAGTTTAAGGTAAAAATAATGTTTTAATAATATGAGATGAGCTTGAAATATGTCCTACCCTCATTGGATGTGTCATGGCAGACCAAGACAAGCCATGGGTCAACTTGGGGACCCCATGTAGCCACTTTGTTTGGAAAATGACAAAAATACCTTTTATTTAATGTTAATGTAAAAAATGGCACAAACATGATATGTTTTACTAAAATAATTTTTAAATGGGATTATACAAGTCAGATGTTTGATTATAAATAGTCATTGGAAATCTAAAACGATTTACTACATCATAGTATTTTTTTATAATTTTTATACATTAAATAAATTAAGTTATTTATGACATAATAATGATGCAGTGATGACATCATTATTTGACGATTTAAATAAAATGGAATGATAATGTAAAATCTATGAACTAAACATGTCCAAAACTTATTGGATGGGTGTATTTCGAACCCTTATCACCGTATCCACGAATTACATCAATGTGGGACCTTTTAAAACCGAAACACATTTTCAAATAAAGTAATATTTCTTTACTTTCCAAAAGTGCCCCTCCTCTCCTCTTATAAAAGGCCCCCACTTCTACCACCTTACACACACTCCTCAAGATTTTGGATCGGCCAACCCCTGCCCATTTACTCTCTCCACATCCCTCTACTCATCCTAGAGGATTCTATTTGGGCAGAATCCTTTCAAAGGAATCCTTTAGGCTCAAATAAAAAGGAATTACACTTTTATAGGTAATTCATTCTCTCTTGTTCATTTGTTTTATTTTGCTTCTCCAACCCCATAAAATATTTTTATTTACTTCTTTTGTAACCAAACCAGTATCTCCAATATACTAGGATGTTGTTATAAGATTTATTCGAGATACACTCTCACACAACTACATCAAATGGTTAAAGAACATACGGTTTCCTGGATGGCGAAATTTTGCCTCCCGAAACGATGATTGTTCAATACTCATTTAACACCTTCAAAGGTGTCCATTATGATGTCACTATTTTTATATATGATATATAATATGTTTATTCTTTCCTTAAGCTTCTGTATTTTTCATTTATGGAATACCATTATTGTTTCCATTATGGGTAAACACGATATCTTCATTTTAGGAAGTGCGGACTACCGCCCCTGAAAGTGATTTGATTCGTTAATACCATATGTGGGATGTGTAAAGGATAAAGTTAATGATATTATATATGTTATTATACTGTAATTACAATATACTCTTATATCATTATGATTCCATTCTATAAAATACGAAATAGAAATGAAAGTAGCATTCATGCGTACGTACGGCTTACCGTCTCCATGAATGGTGCATTTCATTTATTACCTCTAAATGATTATGTAATATTATAAATACATGTATATGCTGGATATATATGATATATATGATATCCAAATCAGGAATGTCATTCTGGATATAAAGAACCTTTGACCACACGAACAACATGTAATTGTAAGAAGTCCACTTTCGACTTAAGAACCAAATATTGACAAAACAAAAATTATTAACTTAAATGGTTACATAATATTTATAACATGGAAATAAGTGATATAAAAGGAATAATGAACTTTAAAAAGGTTCTTAATCAATTATAAATTAACTCAAGTTTACTATTCAGGACGTTAAAGAACGATCGAGTCAAGTCGGACCCGAGGTAACGGACTTCGTCTCAATCTCCCTTCATTGAGGCATATTTCGTTTTATACACAACTTTATTTTATACGGTGTATAAACCCCTTTTACTTTTACTTTTATACAAAATGAATCTTTTTCTATGAAGCGTTTTACTACACGACAAAAAGGAATGTTTTTTTAGCGTACGCGGTGACAACGACCTTTTCTGCCGCCGTGAGTATTATTTGGTCTTTGGCTTCCTCAATAAGGCGTTATGTTTTTAAAATGAAATAAATACCATATACTCTTTTATGTATTTTGGTATTTAAAATGGTTTTGATAAAGGATTCTATTATGTCAATATATTTATGATATATTGTGATTGAAATGTGGAAATGTTATCATTCCTTTATATTGGTTTTATGTTTTATGATTTTATATTGGTACTTGGACATTTGACGCGTGGTTACGTGATAAACCATATGACGGGTGGTGCCGTGAATACCAGGACGGGTGGTTACGTTATAACCTCCAATGAATTGGGTATGGAAGTCGGCCGTATGGCTATTCCATTAAGTATGTATGGAAATTGTCCGTATAGCTATTCCATTTAAGTGATATGTGTGGAAGTCGACCGTATGGTTATTCCACTTAAGTATGTTTGTGTACCAAGTTACCTTTATATATGTTATGTGTTCTTTATATGGGTTTTATGGTAATCCTTTGGTTACAAAAAGGTAAGTAATGATACTTTATTCAGTGAAGAGTTTTTACTACTTCATGAAGGTGGAGGTATTACTTTGATAGAGTATACAAGGTTTACTTGATATTTGAAAAACTAACAGTTTTCATTCTTTGTGTATCCCTTACTAAGCTTTTTATGCTCACCCCAAGTTTTTTAAAATGTTTTTCACAGGACTTAATGTGGAATGAGGTCAAGGAAGGGATCAAGGGAATATCATATAAAACATGGAACTAGACATGTTTCTTTTAAGAGGTTTTTTTATTATGGAAACTTAGTAGAAGTGACTACTTTGTAATCTTTTGAGATGTAATAGTTATGTTCTAATTCTCTAAAACTCTAAACCATAAAAGATCCTCAACGTGAATTATTCATTTAATTCAATATTAAGTAAGGTTTAAGGCCGGGGCCTTATAGTTGGTATCAAAGGTCGGTTTAGACAACTCTAGGAGTTAGAAAAGTGTTAAATTATAATATGATTGAAATGATATAGCATTTACGGATTACCATGTTGCTTCGCCTAAGATATTTCTATGTTCAGAATGGTTTTCCGTAGAGGAAACAAAGAAACTATGTTGGGACGACATCAGGAGGAAGACAACCTTCCAAATAAGCAACCTGATATGGTCAGAATCAGAACTGAACAGTTTGTTGCAGTGATGGAACAGTTGACTCAGGCTATAAATGGCGGTGGTATCCATGCGCGAGATCAGCCAGATCAACCGCAAAGGAACATGTCAGTGGTGGAACATTTCATGAGGCAACATCCCCCATCATTCAGAGGATCATCTGACCCTATGCAAGCTGAAGGGTGGATTAAAGCACTGGAGAAGATTTTTGATGTCATGGGGTGTTCAGAACATCAAAAGGTTAGTCTTGCTGTTTAGCATTTTGAAGGTTAAGCTGATCAGTGGTGGTCGATGGTGAAAAATATCAGGGATAGTGATGAGATTGAGGATCTTCACTAGGACGAATTCAAAGGTATGTTTCTTGAGAAATATTTTCCTAAGGTGGTTTGTCTTAGGATGAAAAAACAGTTCCTAGAGTTGAGGCAGGAGGATGATTCAGT
Source organism: Viscum album (assembly GCA_963277665.1). Taxonomy (NCBI): domain Eukaryota; kingdom Viridiplantae; phylum Streptophyta; class Magnoliopsida; order Santalales; family Viscaceae; genus Viscum; species Viscum album. Next base: position 1,033,161,927 of record OY728140.1, read on the forward strand.
GGCTGCTTATGAAGCAAAGTTCACTCGATTGTCAAGGTATGCTCCAAATTTCATACGAGATCTTAATAGTAAAATAAACCGTTTTTTACTTAGGGTTAAAGCCAAAGTATCGAAGGGATTTAGCTTCTCGTGAGTTCAAAAGTTATGAAAAACTTGTTCGATGTGCGGAGAAGGTAGAAATGGAGTTTGCCGATGATCAGGTGTTCTATGACAAACAATAGAATAAGAGGTCTAGTTGGAAGGCAAAGGGGAAGAATTCATCAAAGAAGCAAGGAGGTAAGAAAACCAAATATCCATCCTGTGAGAAGTGTGGTAAAATGCATCCTGGAGAATTTTTATCCAAGTCTAGTAAGTGCTTTCGGTGTGGTAAGTCTGGTCATATTGCTCGTAACTGTAAGGAAGATGATCAAGCAGGAAATGAAAATCCAACGGTAAGATGTTTTAAGTGTAATGAAATGGGTCATTATGCAAACGAGTGTCCAACGAAGAACTCAACTGGGGGAATGCAGCCAAACTAAAAGCAGAAAGGGGTGGTGAAATCCTTTACAACAACTTCAGCAGATGTTGGGCCATCGAAAGAAGTGGTATCAGGTACACTGGTTGTTTGTTCAGATTATGCCAATGTGTTGTTTGATTCAGGGTCTACACACTCTTTAATTTCTGAGAAGTTTTCTACTAAATTGGAAATTCAATATCAAGATATGAATCCTGAACTTATGGTAAAAAAACCCAGAGGGAACATTGAGACAAAAAGGAATTTTAAGAACCTTCTTATCCTTGTGTGTGGAAAGAATCTACCAGCAAACCTTATTGTTTTGCCTCTATTAGAGTTTGATGTTATTTTGGGCATGGATTGGCTTTCTGTTTATCATGCTAATATTGACTGCAGAGCTAAAATGGTTTCTTTTCAGAAAGATTTTCAGTTTGTGTACAAGAATGAACCCTTGATTTTGATAACGTATCAGGAAGTTGAGAAACTAGTAAAAGATGGAAATGAATATTACCTTGCACAAATTGTTGAAAATAAAGGAACTGTTCAGATTAATGATGTGCCAGTGGTAAATGTGTATCTTTATGTTTTTCCTGATGAATTGCTTGGTATTATTCATGATCGAGAAGTTGAATTTACTGTTGACTTAGTTCCTGATTCTAATCCAATTTCAAAACCCCCTTATCGAATGGCTCAACTTGAACTTTTAGAGTTAAAGAAACAATTGCAGGAGTTATTAGATAAAGGTTTCATTCGACCTAGCACATCACCATGGGGTGCTCTTGTCTTGTTTGTTAAAAAGAAAGATGGATCAATGATACTTTTCATTGATTATAGAGCCTTGAATAATATTACTATTAAGAACAAGTATCCTTTGCCTCATATCGATGATTTGTTTGATCAGCTCCAGGGAGCTCAGTTTTTTTCGATGATTGACTTGAGGTCGGGGTACCATCAGTTGAATGTAAAAGAAGCAGACGTCCCGAAGACTGCGTTCCGTACTAGATATGGCCATTATGAATTTGTAGTTATGCCTTTTAGGTTAACCAATGCACGTGCTATATTCATGGACCTTATGAATAGAATTTTCCATGAGTTCTTGGATAAGTTTTTGGTTGTTTTCATCGATGATATATTGGTGTTTTCTAAAAGTAAAGAGGAGCATGAAAGTCATTTAAGGGTTGTCTTGCAAAACTTAAAAGAGAAGAAACTATATGGAAAATTCAGCAAGTGTGAGTTTTGGTTACAACAAATTTCTTTCCTAGGTCACATTATTTCAAAAGATGGCATAACTGTTGATCCTACTAAAACAAAAGTTGTTGAAGAATGGCCAAGACCCACAAATGTAACCGAGATCTGTAGTTTTCTTGGTTTGGCAGGTTACTACCGAAGGTTTGTTGAAAAGTTTTCACGGTTATCTAGTCCAATGACTAAGCTAACTCATAAGGGTGTTAAGTTCATATGGACAAAAGAATGTGATGATTGTTTTCATGAGTTGAAGAGAAGACTGGTGAATGCTCCAGTTTTGGCACTTCCTTCCAAAAATGGTAAGTTTGTTATATACAGTGATGCTTCGTTGAAGGGACTTGGCTGTGTCCTTATGCAGAATGATCAGGTAATTGCTTATGCTTCACGACAGTTGAAAACTCATGAGGTAAATTACCCTACACATGATTTGGAATTAGCTGCTGTTGTCTTTGCTTTAAAAATTTGGAGGCATCATTTGTATGGAGTAAAGTGTGAAATATATACTAACCACAAACTTTTAAAGTATATATTCACTCAGAAAGAATTGAACATGATACAGAGGATATGGCTGGAATTAATCAAGGATTATGATTGCACAATTCATTACCATCAGGGAAAAGCAAATAAAGTGGCTGATGCTTTGAGTCGAAAAAGTAATGCTTCATTAGCAATGTTGCGTTTGGAACGTGATCCTTTGGTTAAATATTTGATGAACTTTGTCATAGAAGTTGTTGGTACAGTATGTTTTTCTATTTTGTTTCAGGTATTAGTGAAATATTCTCTATCAGACAGAATCAAGAAACCATAGAAGCGAGACAGTGAGTTGAAGAAAAAGGTAGAGCTGGTTCAGAAAGGTAAGTTTCCTGAATTCAACATTGATAATGATTGTGTTTTGAGGTTTGGGAAGAGGTTATGTGTGCCTTGTGATTCACAGTTGAAGAATGAGTTATTATGTGAGGCTCATAGTTCCCCGTTTTCAGTTCATCCTGGTAGTACTAAGATGTATAGAGATCTGCGGGAGTATTACCGGTGGGATGGAATGAAAAGAGATATTGATGATTTTACTGTGAAGTGTCTGACTTGTCAGCAGGTTAAAGCAGAGCGGAAGTTACCGAAAGGGATGCTTCAGCCTTTACCAGTGCCAAAGTGGAAATGGGAAAACATATCCATGGACTTTGTTGTGGGATTACCGAGGACATCTCGAGGTAATAATGCAATCTGGGTTATTGTTGATCGCTTGACTAAATCTGCTCATTTCCTTTCTATACGAGATACTTTTTCCCTAGATCAACTTTCCCGTTTGTATCTTAAAGAGATAGTCAGGTTACATGGAGTTCCCCTCTCCATTGTATCTGATTGTGATCCCAGGTTCACATCTAACTTTTGGAAAGGCCTTCAGAAGTCGTTGGGTACTGTATTAAATTTTATTACAGCTTTTCATCCTCAATCATATGGGCAGTTAGAACGAACCATTCAGACCTTGGAGGATATGATACGAGCTTGTTCGATGGATTATCAGGGAAGTTGGGACCAACATCTTTCTTTGGTTGAGTTTTCTTATAATAACAGCTTTCATTCCAGTATACAGATGGCACCATTCGAGGCATTATATGGGAAGCGGTGTCGAACTCCAGCATTTTGAGATGAAGTGGGTGAAAGTAAGCTGATGGGACAAGAATTGGTAGAAGAGATGGCAGAAAAAGTTCAGTTGATTCAGAAGCACATGAGAACAGCTCAGAGAAGGCAGAAGTGTTATGCGGATAACCGAAGGAAGGATCTATCTTTCGAGGTAGGTGATAATGTTTTTCTCAAGGTTTCTCCTTGGAAAAGTCTGGTGAGATTTGGTAAGAAAGGAAAGCCGAGTCTAAGGTTTATTAGACCATATGAAATTCTGGATAAAGTTGGATCAGTTGCTTACCGAGTGGTTTTACCTCCGAGTTTATCTCAGGTACACATTGGTTTTCATGTTTCAATGTTGAGGAAGTATATGCCAGATCCATCTCATGTTTTGAGTCCAGAGGTAGTTCAGTTGGAGGAGAACCTATCTTATGAAGAACAACCAGTCCAGATTCTTGACCACAGGGAGCAGGTGTTACGGAATAAGGTGATTCATCAGGTAAAGGTTTTGTGGAAAAACCATGTGATTGAAGAGGCAACGTGGGAATCTGAAATTTCTATGAGGGATAAATACCCCCACTTATTTTGATAAGTGAATAAAATTGCGAGGACGCAATTCCAAAAAGGGGGGAAGGATGTAACATCCCAGGTAATTAAAGAATAAAGAATTATCATATTTATTAATGTTTACGAATTAAATATTAATTTTAATTAAAAGGAGTTTCTACGTTTGATAGCGTACTCGATACACAACGATGAGTTTCCTTGAAAACTTACGTTGCACACAAGTAATAAAATAATATTATTTTAAATGTTAGTTAACAAGTAGCCGTTGTACTAGCGGGAATGGATAGAAATAACGAAAATATGATTATATATGTTTTTAAATGTTTTTACATTTACCCAATAAAAGATAAAGGCTTAAAATATGGAAAGAGTTCAATTTTAGGCATTTATACCCTAATTTTCACTAAGGGTTCACTTATCACCTTTTGACGGAGAACCGTCATGAAATATAGTCTTGATCAATATTATAAATTCTATTGGACCAAAAATAACTCTTCTTTAGAATCGGGACATCAAAATTTACTTTGTGTAAATTTTTGGTACCTTTCCGATAAAGTTCATTTTTTAATGAATAGTGTAAAATGTTGTATTTTAATTCAAAAACTCTCTTTAATCTAATTTATTTATATGATTAGATTATCTTTTGAATTGGTTTTAAAGTGAAATTAGAAAATATTTTTACCATTAAATCCAATAGTGGTCGTTGGAATTAATTTCACTTTGAAATCGGACTTAAACCAGTGTCAATCTTTTGATAGTTATTGTTTCATAAAAACACGCTATTTTCTCTGACAGCGGGAATTAATTATTAAATTAATTAATGTGACTTATATGTTTTTAATTTTTTAAAATAGGCTTCACTTTTTAATTCTTAATATCAAATATATATTAGGGGGAATTTTTGCTAATTTTCTAAAAAACATCAATTTTTGATGAATAGTTAAACCACTAAGTGGTACTTATAAAAACTGATTTTCCGTTTAAATGAAATTTTGCCATCATTGTGTTTTGATTTTCAAAGATCCTACATACACGGTTGTCATTAAGAAGTAAAATGTGGTTCAATGAGATAAAAATAATTTTTTGGTGAATAGTAACTTATTATGTTTTTAATCGCGATTAGTGGTAATTAGTGTAGTTTAAGGTAAAAAATAATGTTTTAATAATATGAGATGAGCTTGAAACATGTCCTACCCTCATTGTATGTGTCTGGCCGACAAAGAAAAGCCATGGGTCATCTTGGGGACCCCATGGATCCACTTTGGTTGGAAAATGACTTAAATACCTTTTATTTAATGTTAATGTAAAAAATGGCACAAACATGATATGTTTTACTAAAACAAATTTTAAATGGTGTTATTCAAGTCAGATTTTTGATTATAAAGAGTAATTGGAAAGATAAAAAGATTTCCTACATCATAGTATTTTTTTTATAATTTTTAGACATTAAATAAATTAAATTATTTTTGAAAAAATAATGATGCAGCGATGACATCATTATTTGACGATTTAAATAAAATGGAATGATAATGTAAAATCTATGAACTACACATGTCCAAAACTTATTGGATGGGTGGATTTAGAACTCATATCACCTTATCCACGAATTATATCAATGTGGGATCTTTTAAAACTGAAACACATTTTCAAATAAAGTAATATTTCTTTACTTTCCAAAAGTGCCCCTCCTCTCCTCTTATAAAAGGCCCCCACCTCTACCACCTTAAACACACTCCTCAAGCCTTTGGCTCTGCCAACCCCTGCCCATTTACTCTCTCCACATCCCTCTCCTCATCCTAGAGGATTCCCTTTGGGCATAATCCTTTCAAACGAAGCCTTTAGGCTCAAATCAAAAGGAGTTACACTTTTAAAGGTAATTCATTCTCTCTTGTTCATTTGTTTTATTTTGATTCTCCAACCCCCTAAACTCTTTTTATTTACTTCTTTTGTAACAAAAACAGTATCTTCAATATACTAGGATGATGTTATAATATTTATTCGAGCTACACTCTCACACGACTACATAAAATGGTTAATGAACTTACGGTTTCCGTGGATGGTGAAATTCTGCCTCCCGAAACGACGATTGTTCAATACTCATTTAACACCTTCAAAGGTGGCCATTATGATGTCACTATTTTTATATATGATATATAATATGTTTATTCTTTTCTTAAGCTTCTGTATTTTTCATTTATGGCATACCATTATTTTTTCCATTATGGGTAAACACGATATCTTCATTTTAAGAAGTGCGGACTACCGCCCCCTGAAAGTGATTTGATTCGTTGATACCATATGTGGGATGTGTAAAGGATAAAGTTAATGATATTATATATGTTATTATACTGTAATTATAATATACTCTTATATAATTATGATTCCATTCTATAAAATACGAAATAGAAATGAAAGTAGCGTTCATGCGTACGTACGGCTTACCATCTCCATGAACGGTGCATTTCATTTCTTACCTCTAAATGATTATGTAATATTATAAATAAATGTATATGCTGGATATATATGATATATATGATATCCAAATCAGGAATGTCATTCTGGATATAAAGAACCTTTGACCACATGAACAACATGTAATTGTAAGAAGTCCACTTTCGACTTAAGAACCAAATATTGACAAAACAAACATTATTAACTTAAATGGTTACATAATGTTTATAACATGGAAATAAGTGATATAAAAGGAATAATGAACTTTAAAAAGGTTCTTAATAAAGTATAAATTAACTCAATTTTATTATTCAGGACGTTAAAGAGCGATCGAGTCAAGTCGGACCCGAGGTAAGGGACTTCGTCTCAATCTCCTTTCATTGAGGCATATTTCATTTTATACCCAACTTTCGTTTATATGGTGTATAAACCCTTTTGACTTTTACTTTTATACAAAAGGAATATTTTTCTATGAAGCGTTTTACTAAACGACAAAAGGAATGTTTTTTAACGTACACGGTGACAACGACCTTTTCCACCGCCGCGAGTATTATTTGGTCTTTGGCTTCCTCAACAAGCCGTTATGTTTTTAAAATGAAATAAATACCATATACTCTTTTATGTATTTTGGTATTGAAAATGGTTTTGATAAAGTATTATATTATGTCAATATATTTATGATATATTGTGATTAAAATGTGGAAATGTTATCATTCCTTTATATTGGTTTTATGTTTTATGATTTTATATTGGTACTTGGACATTTGACGGGTGGTTACGTGATAAACCATATGATGGGTGGTGCCGTGAATACCAGGACGGGTGGTTACGTTATAACCTCCAATGCATTGGGTATGGAAGTCATCCGTATGGCTATTTCATTATGTATGTATGGAAATTGGCTGTATGGCTATTCCATTTAAGTGATATGTGTGGAAGTCGACCGTATGGTTATTCCAATTAAGTATGTTTATGTCCCATGTTACCTTTATATATGTTATGTGTTCTTTATATGGGTTTTATGGTAATCCTTTGGTTACAAAAAGGTAATTAATGATATTTTATTCAGTAAAGAGTTTTTACTAATTCATGAAGGTGAAGGTATTACTTTGATAGAGTATACATGGTTTACTTGATGTTTGAAAAACTAACAGTTTTCATTCTTTATGTAACCCTTACTGAGCTTTTTATGCTCACCCCAAGTTTTTTGAAATGTTTTTCACAGGACATAATGTGGAATAAGGTCAAGGATGGGATCAAGGTAATGTCACATAAAACATGGAACTAGACATATTTCTTTTAAGAGTTTTTATTATTATGGAAACTTAGTAGAAGTGACTACTTTGTAATCTTTTGAGATGTAATAGTTATGTTCTAATTCTCTAAAACTCTAAACCTGAAAAGATCCTCAACGTGAATTATTCATTTAATTCAATATTAAGTAAGGTTTAAGTCCAGGGCCTTATAATTAATTATATTCTCTTTTAACTAGCTTGATAGTTAAATTTTAGGCTAATTTTCATAATATTTTAATTGTATTATTTGTACTTAGTTGTGAATATTCTAAGGAATTTTAGTGTTTTGTGATTTTATTAATGTTTATGGGTAATGTAATAATTTATAATGGAATTGATATTTTACTGTAATATGTGACTCATTTTGAGAATTAAATGAAATATACCAATTTTTGAAACTTAATTTGAGTACTCAAAATAAAATTTAAAAGTGGACATCAAACCTTTTTCAATCAGGTTTTTATTTGTCTATTTATTTCTCTATTATTATTATTATATACATCATAAATATTATATATAAGATAATATACACATTTTAATCATGTTTTTATTATATATAATCGTTTTCCAATATAAATAAAAATAATAATAGAAACAGAAATATTAATTATATTGTAAACATATTTTCATATATAAATATATAAATTTACACACACACACACACACACATATAGATATATAAATACACAAAAATAAAAAAAACATATATACATATTTATACATATAAAAAATATGAAACACACCCATACACACACTAATATATAAATACGATTATATGAAAATAACCAATATAACCAGGGATCGAATTAATATTATTATTATATATATATATATATAAATTTATATATACACATACACATGAAATAATTGTTAAGGAGGAGTAGTGAAATGAACCAAAATTTCATAAATGAAACACATATTTTTAATAAATATATACCTTATTATGTAATATAGTTATATAAAAAACATGCACTACTTGGGTTATTTTATACCATTATAAAACATAGTCTGTTGAATTTAAAATACTATTATGCTTCATAACTATTCATAATATAGACATTATATAGTGACCTTTAATATTTTTATATATAAAGGGTTGTGGTAAAATATAATTTATATAAACAGAATAAGAGATCACCTCGACAAGTAGGATCATACCCTATGAAGCCTTATTATTAGAGATTTCGAGAGAGATAACATCACTAGGATTATAACAACCCGTAATTTAAATACATAGATATTACTTCAGAATTTAATAATATTCATTACAAAACATGAAAAACCCACACTAGTACTGTATAGTTTTAGTGTCTTTAGAAACTAGGAAACATAAACAACCGGTTCATAATACATCTACATAGTATTCCAATTATTCCTTCATTACTAGACCCACTTTTGACAGATATTACTTAATACCCTACTTCGAAATTTAGGGAAATGAAACATAAGAATGGGTGAGCTCAAATGCTCAGTATGGGAAAACAATGGAGATGTCAATCATAGCATTATCATAAGATATAAGAACATAAAATTTGAAAATCCTATCCAACATATAAAAGATCTTGATAACATGTCATGGCATAAATAATAAAAGTTCTTAAAGAATCAATGAACATATTCTCAAAGTTATAACATAAGACATTGAATTTTTGGCATACAAAAATCATAGAACTGAGTTCACTCCTCATTCAATCACTATATTACTGAATCAGTTTAACTTCCCATTCCATCGCTGTATTACTGAACCAAGATAATTTACCATTCTAGCCTTTAATATCTCATGCGATATAAATTTTTACCCAATGCATTGGATGGTGATATATAAACCACCATTCTCATAATGAAATCATTATTATGTGAGTCAAAAAAACATAAATCATTCATCCAAGTATAACCCAAGGAATAAAATGTGTTTCTTAAACATCATTCTATCATAACATAATATTTTTTAAAGCAAATGGATTTCATAAATAAAATTCCATAATAAACATAATTAAACCATATAAATAATTGGGATAGTGTAATTGAAACAATACTACAAAACATGTGTTTAATAGCGCTGACATTTATCAGTGCCAGAAAAATTCACAGATAAAGTCCATCTTTATGAGTGCTAAACTAAGCGCTGATAAAATAATCCTTTTTTTAATGCTAAAAATTGCTCATAAAGGGAACCATTTATCAGCTCTTTTTTATCACTGATAAAAGACAAAATTTATCAACACTTTATTTTAGCGCTGATAAAGAAAACTTTTATCAACACATTATTTTTAGTACAGATAAAATATTACCTTTATCAAAATGTTTTTAGCACTTATAAAATTTTCCCACTATAAGCGCGTTTTTAGCACGAATAAATGTCCTGAATAAAATGAAAAATTAAACAAATTAAAATAAAATGACAAAATTATGAAAAATATGAATGATTTTATTAATTAAATAATTATTGATAAAAATGATTAAATTTATACGCACACACACACATATATATTATAAATATTAATAAATTTTATATATTAAATATAGAAATATAAAATGAAAAATTATAATATATATATAATTTTAATTAAAAACATATTAATGTCTTATTCATTTTTAATGTTGTTTGATTTTTCAATTTAACAAATATCAAGCATCGTGTGTTGCATTTATTTCACACACACACACATAGAGAGAGAGATATATATATATATAAGTTACTGTATTTTTATATAAACGTCCACTCAAATATATTTATGTAATATATAGAAACTCATACACCAAATATTTATGTAATTTATTAAAATTTTAGTATATTTTAGAATTTCATTAAAACATGACACATTTAATATATATTATGTTTTTAATCGATCAATTTTTTTTTTCAATACTACAATTTTATTTCAATTTTTTATTTTTTATTTTATTTTTTAATTTTAACATTTTATATTATTTATTTATATATATTTAATTACTATGTTTTAGTATTTTCAATATATATTCATCCACTTCAATATATATATATATATAACCATAATTTTTAATAAATTATATTTAATTAATAAAGCTTATCAATTTTTTGAATATTTTTAAACTCATCTCATTTTGAATTATTCAATTTAACTCATTTTTAAAATGCATGTATTAGAGATTATATTTCCATTAATAATGTTAAAGATATATTTGTAAATAAATATTTATAAAAAAATATTTACAAAAAAATATTTATAAATTAATATATTTATAAATTTATTTTTAATATATTTATAATTATTATAAATAAATAATTATTATTAATAAATAATTACTAATTTTTAAATAAGTATTTATATAATTATAAAATTATAATTAATTTATTTAAATAATTATAAAATTATAAAAATGTTATTTAAATTATTATATTTATAAAACTTTTATCAGTTCTTTTTTAGCGCTAATAAAGTTCAATTTTTATTAGAGCAAAAAAAACACTATTAAAATATATATTTATCAGTGCTAAAATTCTAGCACTGATAAATCTTGAGATTTATCAGTGCTAAAAAAGCACTGATAAATACTCATTTTATCAGTGATTATATATTTATTGTAGAGAAAAGGGATCTTTATTAGAAATTTTCTGAAAGAAATGTTTAAAGTTCCCTCGATCTATTTAAAAAACCCTGACCACGACTCAGCCGCTCATGATTCTCATGCTCTCACAGAACCCCTCTTCCGCCTGCATGACCCCTCTATGTTCTGTCAGATTAATCGAGGCTAGAATCCAATGTATGTTATTTTTAACTCTTCTTTTATCATTTTTTGATGTTTTGGGTTCTGCATTTTTCATTTTTACACTATTATTAAACATGACAAACCCTACATCTCTTCTCATTGTAACTAAAATACAACAAATTTGCTTCAATTTCTTATTCTCCTTTTATATGTATTTGAATTTCCATAAAAATTTTTCCCAGAGATACACATATATGGTTTACTCAACTCTCAACATCAATAAGCAGAATACTCACCCCCTCAGTTTTATCTTCACTTGAATAATATAGGGTTCCAAAATCAAGGTAGTTTCTCAAATTTAATTCTTCTTACATAATAGATTAATGATTCCAAAGGCTTAATTATAAGGGTTTTTAAGGATTAGGGGATACCAACTTGTGGTCTTCATTTATGGGTGATGAACAAATAGGGACCAAGGTAAGTGTAAAAAACATATAAACATGTTTTGTGCATTTTATTTTTTCATGTAAATTATTAAACAATGAAATGATTTATTTTGATTTATGATTTTGATGAATAATTTTTTATTGAATTCAAAAAAATATGGAATTAATTATTCATGTTCAAAAAATTATTTTAGTGATGAATGTTATGAGAGTTTTGTATTTTTATTAAATTCAATATTATTATTAAACTTTAACCATGGGTTACAAGAAGTGATGGGGAATTTTTTTGGTGGGAATAGTATGCTAAGTTTTTAAAAAAAAATTATTATATTTGATAGAGTTGAGAAATCATTTGGTAAATGGACTTATAAATACACTACAACATATAAAGAGTGTATTTCCCAAAAGTTAGTGAGTTATCCATGGATGGAAAGTTGATCAATAAAAATATAAGATGTTATTTATTAATTGTTTTTCTAATAAAATTAGAGAGATAAATAATTTATAGGATAAAATGTTTTTGAAAAGAAATATAAGATAGTTAATAGCTGTAGATATAACAAAAATTTATTAAAATATAATTTCTTTGGTTTGGATCTTTATGTCCTATAAGTCATGTAATTTGTTATCCATGTCCAAAATGAAAAAAATAGATATATGATCCCCCTATTTTAATTAACCCTTTTTTGCATTCCAAATCCAATCCTCTCTTCTTCTTTGATAACTATTTATCACTAGGTTAAGGCGCTAGAACTCCTTTGAAGATCACAGGATGATACCCTAAAACTCATAAGTGGTATCAGAGACTTGTTCTTTATGGACCCATTGTATTAATCTATTAGTTTTTTTTAATAAATAAATCTCATATTGTATTATGTTAATATCATATATTATGATATGAAGGATTTCTTTATTCAGCCATAACATATGGTTATTATATATCTTATGGTATTACATATAGAAAATATAAGTATTTGAACTACATTTTAAAAAACAATTTATGATATCATAAAATATGACTCTATCCATGGTTTTTGTGGAAATATAAAATCAAAACAAAAATACAATTTCACCTCCATTGTTATATATGATAAAAGAAATACTATTTATACTATCATATTTTGTGAGAGAAGTCATGAAATATAATTAAAGTTTCATCATAGAATATGATTGAGTTGTGGGAATACCTCTCTCCAATATTATATTTTACAACTAATAATATCATTATCAGTCATAGAGTAGGACATTCCTAGAGGTAATTGTAGATCTACTTCAAGCTATGTGGTGTAATTTTCAATTATGGGAAGTATCTAGGGTTCCTCTAATATTTTATGGTAATATATCATAATAATAAATTTATGATCACACTGGATAGATTCATTTCAATTATAAGTGTATAAAAATTCTAGATCAATACTGACCATTAATTAAAAAAATCACCCTTTAAATAGATATATCTTATTGGAGGGATCTTATGGTGGATAAAATAAATATCTAAAATCCGAAGGTGAGGAATATTTGAGTAGATAGAAGTGATGTCCAATATAGGTGGGGTGAGATTAATATCTTCAATACCATTTGAGTAGAGGTATTCCAATGCCTCTTCAATTGACAATAATTTTTATGTGATTCCATTAGAGTAGGTTCCTATGAAACTTTAATCCTTGGACACATTATTATCTTTCATATCTTGATGACAGATTGGACTCCCTCTTTCAAACCAGCCTCCCTTTAAATATCAAGAGATGAAAGGAAATCAACTGTCTATGGTCCTATTAAATAAAGGTAGTGAAGGTCAGTTTTACTATAGTATTGAAGTATTATATCTATGTTCAAGATAGTAACAATTTTCTTAAAAGATGGATGTGATTGTCGAATTTTATGCATGGAGTGTATTAAAAGGTTTTTATTCAATATAAATTAAATATTTGACTACTCATGCAGACAATGTCTACTGAACATGATAATGTTGCAAACCCTTGGAAAGAATAGACTGTTGATGATGAAAATAAGGAATTATTAGGGGCTCAACAACATGTTGATGGAAAAAATGAAAAAAAACAAGAATGAAACAACATAATAGTTTTGAATAAAATTATCAAGGTAATAAGTTAGGGTATAAAATTTGAGGTTGGTTGGGATCAAAGTGGCCAAACTATTGACCCCAACAAGTTAATATTAATTATTTATCTTGGGGTCACAATGAGGATGAATGTGCTGATTGATATTGACTCATGGTGACACTTCCAACCTATAATGAAGTAAATACTTTGAAAAGATATAACAATAATGTTACTGTATAATTTCTCTATTTTACAAAAAGAATATATAATAAAACGTTTATTTAATTTTCATTATTTCCTTTAGACCACATTTATTTTCAAATATTTTCATAATAAGTTTTTCATAATTTCTACTAAAAAATCCCATAGAGGCTTCCATACTCTTCTAAAAAGTTTATATCTTAGGGATGATGAGGGGAAAATAAATCCCCACCCACAACTTAGTTATATGCACATTATAAAGTAAGAAACATGAATTTCTTTCTGCAATCGGTTCATTGATAAATAATTTTAGGTGCATTACAATTGATAATATATTATTTGAAATTATTTATATAATCTAACTTGATTCAAAATTGTTAAATTATGATACAACAAAAGAGTTCTGAAAATAAAGAACCTGCATCCAAACCAACGTACCCCTATCACAAAGCAAGGATGGGGTACACTTAATTAGGGAAAAATTGGTATGTATTTTAAATCGACAATAAATGTTTAATTATGTTATATGAAAGAACATATGTTACTTTATTTTTATAAAGATTGATGAATCAAAATTTGAGGCCACTTCCATTCCACATCATGTGCTATGGAAGGAGGATCGTGTAAATAAGGATGATATATTAGTTTATAAAAATACAAAAGCAGTGTGTGAAGAATGGATAAGTATGACATAATTTTAATTTTTTATGATTTATAACAATATTACATTAAAATAAATATGTTCATATTTTGTATACAGTTTACACATAAGAATCAACAACAGACTTACCAGAAGAAAAGTGACTTTCAATAGCTTTGATGTGGCCTGAACAATATGGTTGTGTTATAGGATTAGGTTTTGGACTCTCTCATCAAACATATTTTGAGAAGATAAAACCACATTAAGATAAATATAATATGGTGAAAAGAATTTAGGTACAAATAAACTCACTTCAAGATATTATTTTGTGGCCTGGTTTGGTAGACAAATATTTAAGAAAGGATCAAAGAGAACCAGCAGTGGATCAAATACCCACATATGAATGAAATGATCATACTATATTTGAGGCTTGTAATTCCCCCAACTGCAAACTATACTTGAGGTAATCAATTTTTTCATTACTCTTTCTCCAAAATGGGAATCAAACAACCTCTGATAACTTTATATTACTAAAATTATGTAGGGTAAATTTGTTTTTTTTTATCTGTCAACATCCATGTACCACCGTGTTGTGATGGGTACAATGTATAATATCCCAAGAGACAAGATAAAAAATAAAACCCTCCCAAAATATCACATGAGAGTGGTACTGAGGTATCTTATGAGCTCACTAATGAGTTTCCTATTCCACTCAATGGTATGTATATTACAATGGTCGAAGCTATTGTTAGAGATTTCGTAGCCCAATTGTCTAATATTATAAAGATACATGAGGTATATCTTTATAAAAATTAAGATAAAAACATGTAATAGTAGATGATAAAGGTCTAAAGTGAGTTATGATATTACCGATGAATAAAGTGGTGGATAAATGAAAGTTTTAATAAAGAAAATCTAGTGAATCAACTAAGAAAACAAAACATCCTTACAAGATTAACTTCTACCCATCAGTTCCAGAGAAATGTTTATTATCATTAAAAGTTCATATAAAGACCACATTTAAAGATAAAATTATGTATTACATTGAATATGAAGAAAACATATATGGAGAATCATTCACAGATGTAATTGGTCTCATGACTCTAATTGAGATTCTAAATAATGAATGACTGGGCATCTCAGTTCTGAATACATACATAAGGTACATTTTCAAAATATGTATGTCCAAATTGTAAGATAAATAGGTTTATTAATGTTAATAACTATAAATATTTTGTTTATGAATTTATATTACAACTATATAATTATAAGATCATGGAAAGCAGAGTTTGTATTCATTAATACCTATATCATTTCTCCAAAAACATTACATTGGATGAGGAAGAAATAGAGAAGATAAAAGACAAGTTACTCAATGTGTTTAATAAAAAAGAACCAGACGACAGACTGTTTTTTATACCTATAATGAAAAGGTAAAACTCTATCATATAATCACATAAAATATATTTTTAATTCTTTCATTACTTAATTATTTTTTTATCCAACACTAGATACTGATAGCAGTCAACATAGACACCAAAAATATTTATTTTTTTGGATTCAATGCATGGATTTCCAACCAACCAACCACACATGATGTGTATTGGGAATATATAATACACTAAAATGAAAATTATTTACATAAACTTTGAATTATATGTTTTGTCTCTGTTTTAATGAGAATTTTGTTATGATGGGGCGATCAACCAATATAGGCTAGATCACGGCATGGAGTCTCTGTCTAAAGAGCTAAAGCCTATGGATTACTACAACTGGAAAAAAATAAAGATATATATAGAAATATTTAACAATAAAAACATTTCGAAACAAATTACCTATTTTGATCAATGTTTCTGTTGTATCTAAAACAAGAAAATGATATCGATTGTGGATATTATGTTTGAATTTTTTTGAGAGAAATCATAAAGAACTAAAGGACCAGCATCCCCCAACTGGTAATTTATAAATGCAATTATAATTTTCTTAAATATTTTTCATAATCATCTGTTTGGATATATTTTTTATCAGTACTATCAATATTGCTGATGATAGAGTTACTAAAACGAATAAATCAATTCGTTTAGTGACGAGTGGGAATCATACATTCTATCTGAATGTATGACGACACAAAATTTAGGTGATTACCTAATATGTTTGTGAACTATTATGATTTATGAACTTCCAAAGATAATTTGTGTGTCAATCATTAGTGTTATAAGGATTATCTATTAATAATTATCTTTTTCTCAAGGAAAATTCTAGTGTAAATCAAATTTTTAAGCACTAACCTGCAAATAATAATTTTTTTGGCAAATTGCGGAGGTCTAGGTAGAGGAGAATATGGAGAGGGAGGCAAAGGAATAGTCATAGTCAGAGTCAAAGGTCAATGTGCAGGATGATGAAGAAGAAAACACTGAGGTGGATACCGAGGAGGAGGTGGATAAGAAAATATGGCTTGAAAATAGTATAATTGTTGGTCAATTAAGTAGAATTAAGATTATACAATTATTTTGTTAGATATTTTTTTAAAGTATCCACCACACTTTTCACTTAAGATAAGAGTCATTGTGGATCTTTCCAGTTTAAAATGACATTTTAGTAAAAATAGACTTGGTGTACTCAAAAATGAGAAAATTAATTTGGATTGTTTTGTAGTTTAGAACAACGACCCATACATCATTTTTGACATGTAGGGATCATGCTCACCTCAATCCGATGAACAGTGTGATCGGTATGACTCTAAGTGTCTATTATCAGTTTAAAATTGAAATTTTAATACACACTCAAATTGTCTTGATAATATGGTAAAAAAATTCATAAGAATTTTTGACATGTATTAATCTGTTTCATTTCAAACTGACACCTGATACCACCTGTATGGATCAAAGTGTGTGTTTCCAGTTTAAAATGAAATTTTAGTAAAAAAAACACATGCCATACTCAAAACCAAGAAAACTCATTTGGATAGTTTTTTACTTTAGTAAAATGATCCATACAGCACTTCTTATGTGTAGGTATCAATTATACATCAATATGACACACGATGTGACCGATCTGACTCCAAGTGAATCTTGTTGTTCAAAACTAACATTAATTTTTATAAAAAACCACTTATATTCTCAAAACTGAGAAAACGCATTAAGATTGTTTTGGTAATTTAATACAATGATACAAACATCTGTTGTGATGGTCAAGGATCAGTCGCACCTCAATCAAATGCATTGTGTGACCGAAATGACTCTACGTGTCTGTTATCAGGTTAAAATAGACATTTTAATACAAAAAAGTGTCACTCAATAAAAAATAAGAAAACAAATTCTTGGATTGTATTGATAATTTAATAAAATGGTTCATAAATAATTTTTTATGTGTAATAATAAATCTCATATCAAAGACACTCATGATGCCACTTGTATGGCTCAAAGTGCATGTTTCCTGTTTAAAATGACACATCAGTTAAAAACACACTTAGAATACTCAAATTGATAGAAACACATTTATATTGTTTTGATATGTTATAAAAAAGATATATGGTCTATTTAAAATGAGTATAATTCATACTCCCCTCAATTTGATGCAATGAGTGACTGGTATGACTCCTAGTGCATCTTTTAATTCAAAATTGATATTAATTATAGTGAAAAAACTGACATAATTAAAACTAAAAAAAATAATTAGTATTGATTTGGTACTTTAGGAAAATATCCATATATCACTTGTGACATGTAGGGATCATTCACACCACAATCTGACACACGCTGTAATTGGAATGACTTCAAGTGCATCTTTTTATTCAAAACTAAAATTGGTTTTAATAAAAAAAACTGATATATTAAAAACCCATCAAATGCATTAAAATTATTTTGGTAGTTTAGAAAAATGATCCATAAGTCATTTTTGATGTGTAGGAATTATTATCACCTCAATTAGACTCACAACATGACCGGTATGACTCAAAATGCACTTTTTATTCAAAATTTGCAGTCATTTTAGAAAAAAACTACCTACATACTCTATAATAGTGTTTTATTTTTCTTTTATTTGGGTTATAAATTTTATTTAAATTTAATTCAGTATTAGCATCTTATTTGGGTAATTTGTTTTGCTGTTTATACTTATGCAGTGTGTTATTGCAGCACACTGCACCTGTTTTTGGTGATGCAGTGTCGTAGTACAGTTCTAACCTTTATTAGCCCAAATAAATGTGCAAATAAAAGTATGATTTATCAATTCTTTTAGTGTATCTTATATAGAATCCAATTATGAATGATTTATAAAGTGTAGATAAATAGTACTTTTATTAGTGAAAATAGAAGCACCGATAAATAAATATTTTATCAGTGTTTGTAAAGTGTTGATAAAAGATCATTTATCAGTGCTTTTTAAAGAACTGATAATGGGTATATTTATTAGTGCTAATGAAAAGAACTGATAAATGAGGTACTTTATTATTTCATAAAAAATAATTGAAAAATGAGGTCTTTTATCAGTGCTTTTAAATGTGCTGATAAAAAAGTTATTTAACAATTCTTTTATTTGCGCTAATAAATCTACCCTTTATAAGTGTCTTTTTAGCGCTAATAAAATTCATGGGAATTTAGTCATTATAAGGATGTCATCACTTTTATAGTACTTATAATGGTTGATTCTATCATTGTTAAAGGTGTGTTTTGTACTACTGAAACATAACCCTATTAAAAAATCCATCATATAAGGAAAGTAATATTGATAGAACACTTGAGATTAATTCTTGAAGAAAATATCCTTTTTTATTCAAAACCGTTTTATTTTCTCAAAATACCACACAATTTTAAAAGAAAATAATTTATTTGATAATAACCATGAAATATTATAAAGTAAGATTTGTGAAAATTAGGAATTATGAAAATGTAATAATTAATTCATGTTGTATAAGTAAAAATAAAACATTCTTCTTGTACTTTTTTCAGATAGGTCATAAAGTACCTCATATCAAAAATGACAAAAGATTACTTTCATACCATTTAATAAAACTCTCAAATCGGTAAAATTGAATTTAAATAATTTTATAAGAATAGAAAGAATATATTGGAATACATATGTAGGAAACATGAACATGGATGATAAATATACCGCCGTAAATACTTACATATAAACAATCTCAAATAATAACAAGATAGTGAAATTTCCCCTTACCTTGTGTCTGATATCCTTTCTATGTACATTAATGTTTTGTATAATGATTTAAATAATTTTATTGTGTTATTACAGAATCATATTCATTTTTATGATATTATATATGATCATATTATCATCTATTTGTTAATAACATTTTATTATTGCTCATTATTTTGGTATTAACTGCTTCATTTTCTTATGCATGTTTGGTTAAATAAGTTCAGGTTTCCCTTATTAAGTCATAGTTATATAATTTAATAATTATATTAACATACTATATATCATAATTATTCATTATATACATTTATATAATCAATTTATAATTGATATTCTGTAGAATGAATCACATCTAAGTGTAGAGACGGTAGACTATATGTACACACGGGGGATAATATAATTCCCATAATTGTGAAATGATATAAAAGAGGATGGTATATATTTTATTCCAAATTACATTTAATGTTATAATAATCACATATAGTTATTAGTTCCATCATTACACCCATCCATGTGAGGTGGTGGTTAAAAACATATCACCCCACAACATGGAGACTGTAAGTCATACGTACGCACTCACATGTGGTAATTTCATTTTTCATAGGATGGATAAAAGGTAGAATATGGTTGTCCCATACTCATAAAACTTATAAGTATATTATTGATAACATATTTATTACTTTATAATGTAAATAACTCATGAATAATAAGTACAATAAGAAATAAGTTTGAAAGAATTGGAAGAGGAGATTATATCTTCTTCAATGTGCTCCCTCTAGATCTCCTATTAAAGCATTAGAATTTGTGTTCAGAGAAGGCCAAAACAACAATAATGTTACTAGTGAAGTTGATAATGTAACTAGACATGTTATAGGTGAGATTGAAGGCTAAAATTAGAGTGATAATGTGAGGTAGTATGTTTCATTTTATATTTGAGGTGTGTAGTACTTTTGGAATCTCATAAAATATTAATTTATAATAAAATAAAACCCCATAGAAACCGCCAAAATGTCATTATTTAGAATATTAGATGTGGTAAGGTTGTAATATAACCAACCAATAAATTTTATTCATGATTTTATACCAATTTAAACCTTATTATTTTAATTAACACTTACTTATTCTATTTAATTTTTCAATGAGGTAACAAATATTACCATATTAAAAGGGTGCAATATTGACTTATTTGATATCAATTAGACCATAAATTAATATTTTGAGCATTTTATTCCACAAATAATTATTATATATTTTTAAATATGTATTATTAATTTTTAATAATTTAATAATACAATTTTTTGATAAACAAACAAAAGTGTCAATTTTGACACTATTCAATTCATTGATTATTAAAATTATAAGGAAACTAGTTAGCTTCAAAAAAAGTATTTTATTATATTCATAAGTGGTAAATTTCATCTTCAAAATTTAGTGGATATATAAATTATCTCAAATTATATTTATTTTAATAGTTTTAATAAAATTTATTTGTTAAATCTATTAATAAAATAATTACAACATCAATTTTCTGTAATTATTTAATATATTTTTTTTATGAATAAAAATAAAAAATAAAAAAATATTATGGATATAAATCCTTTATATTAAAAAATAATACTTATTGTAGAATATATCTTCAGGAAAATTCTATACTAATAATGTTATATTTATTAAAACATGAATGTGACAACTTTAACATCACTTTAAATAAAATATTATAAGTGTCCTAATATTTTACCTATGGATCATATAATCAATAACTCTCTATATAGATGATTATAGTAGATATATAATCTACCAATAATATTTAAGAAATTTTTTTGGTCTTTAAATGGTTACAATTACTTTAATAAGAATTATATTTTTATTTTTCCATCAATTAAATAATTTCTTCACGATCAATGTATAAGCCTTTAACGTAAATATTTATTTCATAAAAATTAAAAATAATCTAGAATGATAAATAAATATAGTTTTTATATCAAGTGAGTATTTATATCCAAATTTATCTTTTATAAAACATTATATTTATAATGATATATTTATAAATTTTTTAGTAAGGCATATTTAACTTTTCTTTAAATAAAATAAATTAAATGTCCTAATCTCAACTAAGTGGCTTATAAAGGATACCATTTAAACTCAAGGATGATTTATTTTGAAAAAAACCATACAATTATATTATTAAAAATTGTAGGATAACATTATAAAATTATTTTTACCATTAGTTACCTGATTTACCCTTTACTGTATTAATAAAAATTACTGAAGTTACTACTCATAAAGCCCAAAAATAAAAAAATATATTTAAATAATTTGGATCTACTGATTCCAAATATGGAATCCAATTATAAAAACTCAAAATCCAGAAGTTTTAGTAACTAATTTAAAATTAATCTCATTGTCAGAATGAGAAAACGAGTTTTAAAAGTTAAAACATTTCAAAATAATGAAATGTTTTTATATCTAAATTCAATGTAAAATTAATGCCAATGACCTAAATTATATTAAATGATAAAAATATAATATATATATACTTTAAAGTAGTTCAATAATATAATTTATCTAAATAAATTATTTTGATGAAAAAAGTTGTTTTCAATTAATATTTAGTATATTTTCACTATTTATAAAAACATCAAAGTTAGCGGTAAAATATAAAAAATTCATCCAAAGTAAATTTTCTTATCCTTCTTATAAGGAATAATTTTATTCATAACCTTTGACTAAAATATCTATTGGATGAATATAAAAAACATTTTTTTAAATATATAACATATATAATTTATCACTTACATTTAATAATTATAATTCAATTAATTTATTATTATAAAAATATAAATATTTATTTTATATTTAATTGGTTTATATTTTTAAAAAATAATTGGTTTCTAATGAATTCACCATAAATTTTCATAAGTTAGTTATGTTTATTCCCAATAAATTAATGTCGAGGTTATAATGGTAATTTTATACTATGGCGTCTCACAGTTCGTTTACACTAACAATTTTGGGGAATGTAAATATTGAAGAATTAAAATTATTTGAAGAAATTATTTCATAAAAACATCCAGGTGTTACATTCTACCCCACTAAATAAAATTTTCCCTCAAATTCGTCACTTAGATACAAATATATGAGGATACCTATGCCTTTTCACATCCTCAAGTCCCCACATATCTTCCTTAAATTAGTGGTTTCACCATAAAATATTTACCAGATGAGTAGTTCTGTTTGGTATAACTTTTTCTCTACCATCTAGAATCTCTATTAGTTGTTCTTCATAATAAATATTATGCTCCAAAAGTACGACTTTAGAGTTTAGTACATGTGAAGGATCAAGTATGTACTTTCTTAGGAAAGATACCTAAAACACATCAAGAACTTGAGAGAGATTCTGTGGAAGTTCCAACTGATAAGCTACCTTCCCAACACGATCTAGAATATCAAAAGGACCTATATACATAGGTCTTAGCTTTCCCTTAATCTAAAATACCATTAATCTCTTTGAGGGAGATATTTGTAGAAACACCTTTTTAGCCACTTCAAACTCTAGATATTTTCATCGGTTTTCAACATAACTTTTTGGTTGAATATGAGATTCTCTTATGTGTTGTTGAATAGATCTTACCTTCTCTTCCATTAAATGAATAAAAATAATGTCCTAATAGATTTCTATACCCAACTTCATCCCATAAATTTGGAGTTCTACACTTCTTTCCATTGAGGGATTCATAAAGAGCCATCTGAATATTGGAGTGAAATCTATTGTTGTAAGAAAATTATACCAAAGTTAGGTGTTTATCCCAACCACCATTGAAACCCATATAGAAATATATCAATATGTATTCAAAAATTTTAATATTCCTATCAGTCCAACCATCTCTATCAGGATGAGAAGCATTACTGAAGCATTACTCTGTATCTAGATCCTGCTGAA
The DNA here is from genome assembly GCA_963277665.1 of Viscum album. Taxonomy (NCBI): domain Eukaryota; kingdom Viridiplantae; phylum Streptophyta; class Magnoliopsida; order Santalales; family Viscaceae; genus Viscum; species Viscum album. The sequence continues at coordinate 1,033,185,729 of OY728140.1, forward strand.
GTCTTTGCTAGAAAATCGAGGTAAACCTCAGACCAAAATTATATATAATGGAAAGTGTTACTACATGTAATCTTATGAATTAATTTATATATATACAGAAAATCTTGTCAGGAGAGAAATCCTATCAAATAGAAATAGTGTACCAACTTTTTATGGTGATCAACTATAGCCTATATAACATTATGGCCTTTAGATGTTTTGTGGAGTCTAACAACAAAATCCACAGTCATGTTTTCACATTTCCATTCCAATATGGTTAATTGTTGTAACATCTACTTAGAATCTTATCTCACTACCTTAATGTGCTGGAAATCCAAGCACCGAGAGACATATTTAGACACATCTCTTTTCATTCCATCCCACCAAAAAAACTCTTTTAAGGCCCTGTACATATTTTTTCTTCTATGATGAATAGAAAATTAAGAGATGTGATCCTTATACAACAAATACTTATTCAATACTGGTATGGGAGTAATAAAAACCCAGTTCCTGAACCTTATTATTCCATTATATTCAAGTTTGAATTTAGTAACATTTCTCCACTTATTTTTTAGTTCTTATTTTTTCCTTCTATGACTCTTTAATATTCAATTGTATATATGGTTGAATATTCATTTGATACAGATAATATTTTTCCCATTCCTTTAAAATTTTAATATATATACTTCGTAAATACATAAATATTGGATCTTTTGTGATCCATATCATTGATATGCTAGCATGGTCCTTTCGACTAAAAGCATCTACCACCATATTCTCTTTCCCACGGTGGTTATGTACTGAGAAGTTGTAATGTTTAATCAACTATAACCATATTCTTTGGCACATATTCAGCTCCTTTTCTATGAAAACATATTTTAAACTTTTATGATTAGTAAAAATATCAGGCCATTACCCATAAAGATAATTCCTCCATATATTTAATTCAATGATTACCGAAGCAAAATCCAAATCATGAGTAGGGTAGTTTTTCTCATAGATTTAAATTTTTCGTAAGGCTTACACTATCTCCATATCATTTTTTATAGGAAAAAATCATAGATCCTTATTTTATGCATCACTATAGATCGCATACCTTTCTCCACTACATGGAAGTGTGATCATAAGTGCACTGTATAACCTTTTTTTAGCTCTTCGAAATTCTCTTCACATTCATCCATCCAAATTAACTTAACTCTTTCTCGAGTCAACATGGTGAGTAGAATATATAGTCATTAAATATATTTTCTAAAATATTAATAATATCCAAAAAAACATTGGATCTCAGTTATTATTCTTAGTCTAGGCCAATTTTCATTTGCTTTTGTTATTTATATATCCACAGATATCCCTTATCTTGAGATTATGTGACCCCAAAAATGGAAATTTTTTATGTGAAAATTCACATTGGTAATTTTTTTTAAAATATTATCCTTTCAAAGGTTCCTAAAAAAAATTCAAGTGATATTCAGGTTCTTCCTTTCTCTTTGAATATACAAGAATATCTTATATAAAGACTACCAAAAACCAATCTAGATAATCTCTAAAGACTTTATTCATTAGATCTATAAAGATAGCTGGAGAATTATTATAACCAAAATGCATCACTATAAATTCAGAGTATCCATACCTTATATGGAATTTTGTCTTGGTATATTTTTCTTCTTGACCCTTAATTGATAATATCCTTAACAATGATCAATCTTAATAAATTATTGATCTCTATGTAGTTGGTAAAATAAGTCATCAATACAGGGAAGATGATACTTTTTTCTTGATAGTGATCTTTTTATGTTATCAAAAATCAATGCAGAGTCTTAATGATCTATATTTCTTCTTAAAAAAGAATAGGTTTAGCCCAAGATAACACGCTAGGATTTATGAATCCCTTGTTATGATTCTCTTGGAATTTATTCTTCAATTAATCAAAATCAATTGGGTCCATTTTATAAAGTGTCTCTGAAATAGGCATGGAACATGGTATGAGTTCTATTGAAAAATTAACTTGAAGATTTAGTGGAAGAGCTAGATATTATTTCAGAAAGGTATTAAAAAATTCTTGTATAATGGGTGTATTCTTAATAGTGAGTTTCTCCCAATATATTTGAGATAGCTAACCTTCATTTATAGAAATCATGACCAATAATATGAGAAAAATTTCCACTGGATATTCATATTCATCCATTCATTGATAGATGATCAAAGCTTGATTCAGTATATGAAAGGAGAACTCCCTTCCACAGAAATTAATATGAGCTTCATATATAGAAATTAAATCCATCCTAAGAATCACATCAAATTACACTAAAAGAATTATGAAAAGATTTCTAGGTATCACTTTTTTATAAACATCAAATGGAGTAGTATTATAAACTATTGATGTGATTGTTGTTCCGCTACCAGTTTTCATAGCTGACTCAACATCTAATAATTGAGGTAATATGATGAAACCCTTATAAAATTATTTAGAAATAAAAGAGTTGGTGGATCTATAAGCAAACTAAAAATTTTATACTCTAGAGTTAATGGTATGAGTACCTTTGACCACATCATTATCATACTCTAAATCACTAATAGTGATCTCTTGTGACTTAATTTATCTTTTAACATAAGTGTTTACCGACTTTGATCATCATAAAAATCCCTTGGATTTGAAAATTCATCGGAATAATTACCCATTTCCTTGCACTTGTAGCATTAAAGTGTATGAGGTTTATTGTTTGTAACCTAATATCGATTCAAATCATTAAATATATTTTTCCCATCACATTTGTATTCAACTACGCGATGACCTTATCTCACACACTTAAAACATTTTATTGTCCCTTTAAGGAAATTTTCTCCATATTTCTTTCCACACATTGAGAAAAAGGTAAAACTCATCTTATTTTCAGTTCTGTCTTTAGATTTTCCCTTGAATTGCATTTTTATCTTCTTACCAAACCCATAGGACTTATTTTTTATTCTAATCTCCATATCAAACATGAGAGAACATCAATAAATTTACCCATTTCTGTTTAAGTCCTTTATGGCTAATTCCCTTCATATACTTGGTTTTAAGCCCTTATATAATCGATAAATTTTACTCTCAGGTTGGATAATAATACCAAAAGCATACCTTTCAATTATTGTAAAATTTTATTTATAGGTACCAATGAATTAATTGTACTTTTCTCTTAATCTCAAGGTAATACTTCTCCATATTTGTTTGAAGAATATGAGGAAAGTACTTATTGAAAAATAATTTCTTGAACTCATCCATTCCATGGAATAAATTTCAAATCTTTTCCTCATATTCTTGAAATGGTTCCACCGTTGATTTGTTTCACCTTCCAAATGATAGATTGTTAAGATGAATTTATCATGTTCTAAACATTGTAGAACTGAAAATATATTTTTAGTGGCACCGATCCATTGTTCATCCACTAGTGTATTTGTATACAAACTGAAATAAGTTGTACACTTACTCATGAAGGACTCAACAGAATGTTGTTCCCTCATTTTATCATTTGGAATTCATGCATTATTACTTTCTTGAGAAAGTTTTGTGATCATATTAGAAATATTTTTCATTCGAAATCCCATAACATTTGATTCATCAAGTGGAAAATAATTACATTACCCATCACATTCATCATTAATGTGGTTCCTTCGAGTTCCATCCATTGACTAAAACCTTGAATAATAATGTTAGAAACACTAATAATAATGGTAAGACCACCTAATCAAGAAAAAAATTTCAATTTTGGTTATTTTATGTTTTATCCTTGGTTATTCAAGATTATTTATAAAACACAATGATTGTAACCTATACTTGAACATATCCTTAGGGTTCTTACTAATGTTTTCTCATCCATGTTTCCAAAGGTTAACTATACCTTTTCCCTAATACCAATTATAACAACCCATATATTACGTATATTGATATTACATCAACATTGAATAATATTAATTCAAAAGAAAAAATAACTGAACCATGATCATATAGGGTGAGTGTATTTAGAAACTGGGAAACATAAACAAATGGTTTATAAGACATCTAAATTTTCGTCTTCTTATCCCTTCATAACTTGACCCCTTTTGGAAAATATTACGTAATAACCTTCTTCAAAACATTGAAAAAAAACATAAGAAAGGGTAAGCATAGATTCTCACTAAGGTTAAACAAGGGAGATATCATACATGTAAAAATTATAAGACATAAGAACATAAAATGTTAAAATCATATCTCATATATCAAAGATCATGATTACATGTCATAGGATAAATCATAAATGTTTATAAATAACTAATGAGAATATTCTCAATGTTATAAAATACTACATTGAATATGTGGCCTAAACATTAGAATATACCATAATTTCATATTAGTCAGGGCTCATTTCCAATACCATCATAGTTGTAAAATTCCATTATTGAATTGAGTTCACTCCCCATTCAAGCCATGTATTTATGAAATAGGTTTACTTCCCGTTATAGCCCTGTATTACTAAACTGAGATCATTTACCGTTCCATACCTATCAATCTCATAAGATATAAATATTTTCTCAATTCATTAGAGGGAAATATAGGTCCCATATATCTCATAATGAAATCATTATTACGTGTTATAGAAATAATAAATCATTCATCATACCATAACTGAAGGAAACAAATGGGTTTCTTAAACATCATAAAAAAATCCATGTAAAACAAATGGGTTTCATAAACATCATAACAAAATCCATGTAAAACAAATGGATTTCATAAATTTCATTCCAGCATAAACATAATAAAGCCATAGGAATAATATGGATAGTATACTTGAAAGATAACCCTACTAAATAATTTTATCTTATATGGAAAATAATTTACATAGAAAACTTGAAATTAATTATTGAGGAAAATATCCTTTCTTATATAAAACCATTTTATTGTATCAAAATGGCACATAAATTTAAAAGAAAATAATTTTTTTCAAAATAATATTAAAATATTGTATAGTAAGAAAAATTTAAATAATGTGATATTAAAAAATAAAAATTCTTTCATGTCGTATAAGTTAAAATAAAATATTCTTCTCATACCTTTATCAAGAAGTACCTCGTATCAAAAACGACAAAAGATACTTTCATACCATTTAACAAAATTCACTAATCAGTAAAATAGAATTTAAAACATTGTATAAGAATATAAATAATATTTTAGAATAAATATTTTGGAAACATGGGCATGGGTGATAAATATAATCCATATATTCTAACATATAAACAATCTTGGATAATAATCAGATTGAAAAATTATCCCTTACCATATGTCCAATATCATTTTTTTGTATCTAAAACTACTTTATAATGATTTTATTAATTTCATTGAATTATTCCAGAATCATAGTCATTTTTATGATACTATATATGATTAAATAATCATCATTTTTTTAATAACATTTCATTATTAATCGTTATTTGGGTAATAACTCCTTCATTTTTATGCATGTTTTGTTGAATAAGTTTTGGTTCTCATTATTAGGTCCTAATTATATCGTTAAAATATTATGTTAACATAATATATATCATATTTATCCATTAAATACATTTTTATAATCATGCATTAATTTATATCATGTAGAATGAGCCACATTGCATCGTAGAGGCGGTAGGTCGTACATATGCATGAGCGACGATATAATTCCCATAATTATGAAATGGTATGGAAGTGGATGGTATATATTTTGTTACAGAATACATATCATATTATAATAATCATATATAGTTATTATTTATATTATTATACCTATCCAAGTAAGGTGGTGGTGAAAAAAAATTACACCACGGTGTGGAGACGGTAAGTTATACGTATGCTCGCGTGGTGATTTAATTTATCATAGGATGGATAAAAGGTAGAATATGGTAGTTACATAATCATAATAACATGTAATTATATAATTTATACTATATTTATTAATTTTTAATTGAATAAACTCATGAATAAGAAGTAGAATAATAAATAAGTTTGAAGGAATCCGAAGAGGAAATTACCACTTCTTGATCTCCATCTAGATCTCATCTTAAAGCAATAGAGTTAGTATTTGGAGAAGAAAAAAGCCATTATAATGTAACTAGGTATGTTTATAAGGAAAATATTTTGAAAAAAACGATATTTAGGGCTAAAAGTGAAGTGAAAAAATGAGGAAGGATGTTCCCTTTTATAATTGAGGTGATGGATACCTTTGAAATATCCAAAAATATTAATTTATAAAAACTTTAACTCCATAAAAAACCTCTATAATGTCATAATTTTGAATATGAGATGATATATGTTTATAATTTCATCAACCACTAAAATTTAGACTAATTTTTATGTTAATTTAAACCTTATCATTTTAATTAACACTTAGTTAATTTATTTAATTTTTAACTAAGGTAAAAAATATTTTAATATTAAAAGGGTGAACTATTTACTTATTTAATTAAATTGAACTATTAATTAATAATTAATAAAATTTTAAACCATATAATTATTATTATATATTTTTTAAATTTTTTTGTTATTTTTAAATAATTTATTAATATATTAATTTGATAGACAGACAATAGTGACAATTTTGACACAATTCAATTCACTGATTCTTAAAAATATAAGGATAACTAGTTAGCTTTGAAAAAACTATTTTATTATATTCCTAAAAAGTAAAAGTCATCTATAAAATTCATTTAATATATTAATTATCCTAAATAATATTTATTTAAATATTTTTGATAACATTTATTTTTTATCTCAATTAATAAAATAATTACAACTTTAGTTTTGTGTAATTATTTAATATAAATATTTTTTTAAGAAATTATAAATAATAAAATATAATGAATTTAAGTCTTCTATATTTCATTATAATAATTATAGTAGAATATATATTTTGGGAAATTCTATATTAAAAATGTTATATTTTTTATAACATGAATATGAAAACTTTAACATCACATTAAATAAAATATTATAAGTGTGATAATCTTTTCCATATATATCCAAATGGTTATAAAATAGACCCTTGTATGGTTATAGTTGATATATAATAGACCAATTATATTTTTGAATATTATTTTGGTCTTTAAAAGGTTATTATTATTTTAATAAAAATCATATTATTGATTTTTCATCAATTAAATAATTTATGCATCATCAATGTATAATTGTTTAAACTAATTATTTTTGTATGAAATTTACAAATAAATTAAAATGATAAAGAAAAAAAATTATCTTTCAAATGTGTATTTATAGTTGAATTTATCATTTTTATAACCTAATATTAAAAATTATATAGTTTTAAAATTTTGAGTAAGCCATATTTATCTTTTCTTTACAAAGATAAATTAAATGTCCTAATCCCATTCAAGAGGCTTCAAAAGGATACCATTCCAAACCAAGGATGATTTAGGTCTAAAAAATATTATCCAATTACATTAGGACAAGTGTTAAGATAACTTTATTATATTATTTGTACCCTTAATTACCTGATTTACCCTTTTACCATATTAATAAAAATTTCCAAATTTGTTATTCATAGTACCAAAAAATAAAGATAAATATTTTCATAACTTGGAACTACTAATTCCACATATGAAATAAATTTTTCAAAATTCAACACAATTAATTTTTAGTAATCAATTTATAATTAATCTCATTTGTTGGAATGAGAAAACAAGTTTAAAATGTTAGAACATTGCAAATGATTTAAATATTTTTATATATAAATTAAAGGTAAAATTAATTCCAATGTACAAAATTTTATTAGATGATAAAAATATAATATATTTATACTTTTAAACCATTCAATAGTATTATATAACCATATAATCTATTTTGATGAAAAAAATTTCAATTAAAATTTAGTATATTTTTAATATTTATGAAAACATGAATGTTATGAGTAAAATATAAAAAATTAATCCAATGTAAATTTTTATAAACCAAATCCAAATAAAGTTTTTTTATTCATATAAAAATTCTTAATGTCTCAAAATTTTAATTTAATAATGGTTCTCCAATAAAAGACTGTAAAATTACCCTTTTGAAAAAATAGGTTTTTATACATAAAATATGGGTTATTCATACCCTTTGATTAAAATATATATTATAAGAATATAATAAATATTTGATTAAATATATAACATATAAATATCATTGCTTTCATTTACTAATTGTAATTCACTTTAATTATTAAAACAAAAATACCCATATTTCTTTTATATTTAATTGGTTTATATTTTTCAAAAATAATTGATAGGTACAAAAATTAACTATACATTTTCATAAGTTTGAAATATTTATTCCCCAAAACATAATAGATTTTTTACAATAGATATTTTATACTATGGTGTCTTACAATTTGTTTAGATTCATGATTTTGTGTAATGCAAGCTTTTGAAGAATTAAAATTATTTAAAGAAAATATTTCATAAAAAATCCAGGTGATACATTCTACACATTTTAAACTGAATTTCACTGTAGAAATTCATTACTCAGATACAAATAGATGTAGATACCTTTACCTCATCACATCATCAATTTCCCATGTAGCTTAATCAAATTGGTGGTTCCACCATAAAACTTTAACCAAGAGAGTGTTTTTGTTTTGCAGAACTTTTTCAATATAATCCAGAATCTCTATCAACTGTTCTTGTAACGTCCTCACCCATCCAACAAATGAAAAATTTCAAAAACCTTCTCATTTTAGTCTAGTTCAAAAACAATGGATTCTATAATCTACCAACTTTAAAACTTCGCATCCCCGAGAAGCATTTGGGAACAACGAAAACACCACCCGACCTACATGGGTTATGATGTTTCGTTCTAAATGGTTTCATTGTGTTTCCAACACCCAATAAAACCTAATAACTTCTTATGAACTCTTTCATTTAGGCTTTATAACCCGAGCCAATGCTCAAAGTTAGAATTAACCACAGAAACATAACATACATGAGCCCATATAGATAGAGAGAAAAAAACACCATCATCTCGATAGACATTATATCAATGGTGCTCAACACCATAGTTCTTAACTTAAAGAAGAGGGAAATTCCATGCCACGATACCTGCACTATCATATATTTTTTACAAGGCACAACAATTACTGTTCTTACGAGACTCCTAGAATTTATTCATTAAAAGGAACTATCGAATCCTTATAGACCTAACAAAAATTGGTCGAGATAGATCTCTCAGAAGAAACTACTGACCTTGGGGAACAATTTCTTTCACCTAGAAAGGTGCTTTAAAACAGATTCTTACCACCGTAACCATCAACAGAAAATAAGAGACTGAGTCAATCCATTTGGCTGACGTATCTTGAAAAAGTCTGACTTAGGTGGCTGGATAAATTCAAAAGAAACAGCTACATTTTATGAGTCTGAATAAGGAATTCCTACATGGGAAACCATGAATCACCCAGGACTTACCAAACCTCGATGAGAACCACACATTAACGTGAAATACTGAAAAATATCATCCAACAAGCTCAACAAATTTTAAGAATTTAACACATCGTAAGACCGGCGATATCTTAATGCATCGAGGATGATGTCAAGATAGAGGAATTTATCATATCTTAAGAAGAATACACTAATAGGATTTAAGACAGGGTTTCCAGTTACACACACCCAAAAAGTGGAAGATAACACAGTTGAACCAAAACAAAGTCATGGTGCCTAGAAAGCACTGACTTGATTTAAGACTTGTAAGCCACCAGGAAAAACAAGTAATAACCAACCATTTTCAAATACTTATATTAGGTTGTGATTCTTCTACTTGGAAGGACACATTAACAAGCTCAACATGACACTACACACCTTAATTGTGTCCTAGTTGAAAGCTAAAAAAACTAGCCACTCATAAGTGCACTAGATTATTACAATGATACTGGCATGTCAAAGAACCCGAGCCTTTTGAAAACCAAACTGAGTATTGGAATGGAACTGATTATTTAATGATCAAGTCACTCAACTTGGAGATGAACCGAGATTGTACTCAACAGTACAAGGGGATTTATTATGGAGTCATATTGCATCATACGACCATTTTCTTGGATGACTCTATACCAAGTCATCCATCACCAAGAAGGAGGAGTAAGATGACCTAGTAAATGAACGACCATTCCTGAGGCATGTATAAACATTTTAAAATAATAATTACTTGATGCTGAAGCCTATAAAAAGTTCAAGAAAGGCATGACCACCCGTTCGAACAAGGGTGTTACTTAAAATTTTGAGAGTCCTACTAGGGAAAACGACACCCAAAAATATAAAGAGGTGAAGAAAATTCATAGTACAAGAAATGCATTTATGTTTTGAGGGTGCTACCTACCATAGGTTAGACCCTTACAAAGAACAAGTTTCAGCCCTAACATCGGGTGACGTAAAAAAAATCACTAGGATCAAAAGACGATCATAAGGCCATTGATATTGAAAATAATGCCTACAGAAAGTACTCACTCTTCAATTCCAAGGCACTAAAGAGAAATCTGAACTACCCTTATATGAGAGTTTTTAAAAAGTGGACACAACTATAGGTTCCATTTCCAAGACTCTTACATTTAATCACATGTAGTTTTCTAATCATTACAAGATTAATAAAAAAATTAAAGTACCATTTTAAAAACAAATAACAAGGTACTTGATTTTAACTAACACCCAAGGAAAAAATAGGTATGTTTTATAAAACTTCCTTTTAAAAACATTTCACATTAGTTGAAATCCAGTCATTTTTAGAAAAATTATCAAATAAATTCTTTTTAATTATATAAGGTAACCTACAAGGGTCCCATTTTAACCGACCTCGGTTCTCTATAAAGCAACCCAAAATAAATTTAAAAAATTATTAAAATTTAAACACCCAAAATTGGTCATCTCATAGAATCATTCCCCAACTGACCCACTTGGTCCAGTTGCATTTTCAAATCTATCCATTTGCTTTCAGATCAACATTAAATATCCTTAACACTTATAATAATTTCACAAAGTATCGTGCAATTTCATTTAAATTAGGTTTCCATTTCCCAATTCATGATGCACCCATACACTCCATTGATTGAAAATTTACCCCCATTAATCCGTACCAATATCAATTTGGAATTTAACACGGTCAAACATAACGGTCCAAATTATATGGGTGGCCTTCTACCAACATGAAAAGCACCCAAACACTTTATAGTTTGGCATTTTCATCACTTCAATCAAAAACATCTTATATTAGAAATTGAATTTAGTATCCTTTTAAAATGGTTCAATTACACGAGTTGCCTTTTCGCTTCTATAAGGCACCCATACACCTTAAAACTGAAAAATGGCTCCCATCATAACTGCAACCAATAATCTTATCCCTTGAAACAATTTAAAATATTAAATTAAGCCAGCATGTCACTACAAGTAGTTATCACAGATCAACAAGATAAAATCAAAGATGCATGGAATTTTTATCATAGGAGTATACTATAAAAATAAGAAAGAACAAAAGTAATTCTAATGTATTACCTAATAGGTATAAATCAAAGCATGGAATTTTCAGAGGGAAAACTACTAATGAAACTACATAGCAAGGAATATATGCATATAATGTGAATTTCTAAGTGTCTAATTTGATTTATATATGTTTCATCCTTTCTATAACAAGCCAATGGAAATATTCATAATTCCACTGATCATAAGTAGTGGAAAGTACACCAATCACTCTAGGTGAAATCATATAAATTATAATAGCAAACTGCATAAATAGAAATCCTAGTCCAGGACACTTCATCATTCCCTATACATGGGGTGATCAGTCCCAAGAATAGTTATTAACCATGCATCGACACTTTCCTAGTCTCCTATCCACCAACCCAAAATAGTAAGACAAAAGGAAACCTCCTCTAATACCACTTTGTAACGTCCTGACCCATCCAATGAATGAAAAATTTCAAAAACCTTAAAATTTTAGTTCGGTTAAAAAACACAAGATTCTATAGTTCTTCATAAGAAAGAACATTCTCTAGTGGTAATAATTCTGAGTTTAGTAAATGTGAAGGACTATATATGTACTTTCTCAATAGAGATACATGTAACACATCATAAACTCAAGAGAGATTTAGTGGAAGATCCAATAAATAAGCTAACTTACCAACATGATCCAGAAATTCAAAAGGACTGATATACATTGGGTTTATCTTGCCCATATTTCCAGATCACATTACACTCTTCCAAGGAGATTTTTGTTGGAACACTTATCACCCACTTCAAACTCTAGGTAGTTTTTTCATTTGGAAGGATAACATTTTTGTTGACTCTGAGATTCTCTCCTGTGTTGTTGAATAAATTTGGATTTCTCTACAATGTCATTAGCAGGATTAGGTCATAATAGATTTCTTTCCCCAACGTCATCCTAATAAGTTGGATTTTTTTACTTCATTCCATAGAGGGATTCAAAATGATCCATCTAAATGCTGGAGTGAAATCTATTGTTGTAAGAAACTTCTACCAAGGTTAGGTTTTAATCTCAAACACCTTTGAAATACATAGGGAAATCTCTCAAAATGTCTTCAAAATATTGAATTTTACTCTTAGATATACTGTATTTCTGAGGATGATATGAAGTTCCAGAACATAACTCTATATCCAGATCCAACTGAAGACTTCTCTATAACATTGAGGTAAACCTTGGATCATGATCAGATATAATGGAAAGTGTTAAACCATGTGATATTACCACTACCTTTATATATATCTTGGTAAGCTGATTAGGAGATAAATCCTCTCTAATAGAGGTGAAGTTTGTTGACTTTGTAAGGCGATCAGCTCCAACCCATATAGCATTATAGCCTTTAGATGTTTTGGGATGTCCGATGATAAAGACTATAGGGATATTTTCCCATTTTCATTCTAGTATGGGTAATGGTTTGAACATCCCATTGGAATTATATCTCTCTACCTTAACATGTTGAAAAACAATGCACCAAGAGACATATTCAGCCACATCTATTTTCATATCATCCCTTAATAAATAATCTTTGAAGTTCCTATACATATTTTTTTTTCTAGGATTCGTAGGAAATGAATAACTATGTTATTTTTCAATAGCTTCTTCTTCAATTCTAGTATGGTAGGAACACTAACCTGGTTCTTGAACCTTATTATTCAATCATAATCAAGGTTGAATTCAGGAGAATTTATCAACTTATTTTGTAGCTTTACATCTTACTTCTTCACCAACTTAATATTCACTTGTATAGATGGTTGAACATTAATTTGAGAAAGAAAAGATTTCCCCCCTTAATTTAAAATTTCAATATCCATCCTTTTAATATCTATAAATATTTGATCTTTTTTCATCCTCATCATAGAGAGGGTATAATGGTCATTTCAACTCAAAGAATCTTCCCCCTTGTTCACTTTCCCAAGGTTGTAATATAATGAGAAATAATAATCTTTTATCAACTCCAACCATATTCACTAGAACATATACATCTCATTTTGTTTGGAAATATACTTTAAACATTTATGATCAGTATAAATATCACACCTTTAAAAATAATGACTATGCCTCTATAACTTTAATTCAAAGATTATCACAGCTAACTCCAAATCATGATTTGCGTATTTTTTATCATGTATTTTCAATTTTCGTGATGCATAAACTATCACCATATCATTTTTTATAAGAACACATCCTTGTCCTTTATTGTATTCATTATTATAGATCCCAAACCTTTCTCCACTACAAGGTAGGTTGAGTATAGGTTCACTGTATAACCTTATTTTTAACTCTTTGAAATTCTCTTCATATTCCTTCATCCACATGAACTTAACACTTATTTGAGTAAAATTGGTGAGTGTATTAGATAGTTATGAAAAATATTTCACAAAACATCGATAATATACATCCAAACCAAGAACACTTCGTATCTCAACTACAATTGTTAGTATAACACAATGTTAAATAACTTTTGTTTTTGCGGGATCTACAAATATACCCTATATAGATTTTGTGACCCAAAAAAGAAACTTTCTGATGCCAAAATTCATAATTGGTAAATTTTTCATAAAGATTATCCTTTCTGAGGGTCTTGAGTACAATTGTCAAGTGATCTTAATTTTCTTCCTTTATCTTTGAATATACAGGAATTTATTCAATAAATAATACCACAAACTGATCAAGATAGTGTCTAAATACTTTATTCATTAGATTCACGAATATATAAGGGGAATTAATATGACTAAAAGGCATCATTATAAATTCATAGTGTCTGTACCTTCTATAGATTGTTTTATTGGGTATATCCTCCTTCTTGGCCCTTAATTTATGATATCCGGAATGAAGATTAACCTATTAAAAGTATTGAGATTTGTGTATTTGGTCGAATAAGTCATAAATATAGAGAATTTGATATTTTTTCTTGATATTTATCTTTTTATGTTCTTGATAATCAATATAGTCTCATTGATCCATATTTCTTCTTAACAAATAGAATAGGTGCACCCTAAGGTGACGTACTAAGACTTATGAATCTATTGTCAAGAATCACTTGGATTTTCTTATTCAATTCACGCAACTCAATTAGGTCTATTCATTAAGGTGTCTTTGAAATAGTCATGTAACCTTGTATAATTTATACTGAAAACTCAACTTTACATTTTAGTAGAAGACCTGAAAATTCTTCCAGAAAGACATAAACAAATTCCCCTATAATACGTGCATTCTTAATGGTGAGTTTTCTCCAACCATTTGAGATAGAAAATCCCTATTTATATGAATCAAGACCTATAATATGGAATAAATTTCCTCTTGAAGGTCATATTCATCCTTGTATCAATAGATGATCATAAATTGATCCATAATATCAAATGTTACTTCCCTTACATTGAAATTGATATGAGATCTATATAGAGAGAACCAATCCATTACAATAATCACATAAAATTATACTAATGGAAGGATCACAAGATTTTTTGGAATTACTTTCCCATAAACTTTAAATGGAGAAGAATTATAAAGTTTTGATGTGACCGTTATTCCATTATGAGTTTCCATAGCTAAATCAACATCTAATTCAGGATCTAATACAATGATACTCTTAGAAAATTATCCAAATATAAAAGTGTGGTTGGATCTAGAATAAAATAAAACATTTTCTAATTTATAGTGGATGGTAAGTGTACCTTTTAACACATCATTATTGTACACCACATCGCCGATAATGATCGCACATGACTTGACTTTTTCTTTATCCTTTAGTGTTTTCATACATCGATCTTCATTGATAACCCTTATATTATGGAATTGGTTAGAATAATTCCCTATTTCCTTGCACTAGTAGTATTGATGTCTAGGAGGTGCATTGTGTGTATCGTTTTATCTATTTTCATCATTAGAAATATTTTACCATCACTTCAGAATTCAACTGAACAATGACCTTCTCTCCTACACTTAAAAAACAATTATAGCGCCTTTAAGATAATTTCCTCCATGATTCTTTCCCAACTTTGATCATAAAGGAAAAATCATTTTATTTTCTATTTGGTCATTATATTTTCCATTTAATTCCATTCTTCTATTCTTATAAAACCCATAGGACTGATGGGTCTCTCCAATCTTTATCTCGACCTTGAGAGTATATCAAAAGATTTCCTCATAGCTATGGAAGTCCCATATGGATAATTCCATTTGCGACTTGGTTTTATGAAACTAAATAATCAATCAATTTTAATTTAGGTTGGATAAAAATTTCATAAGTGTACCTTGCAAGTCTTGTAAAATATTATTCATAGGTACCCATAGATTTATCATCCATTTTCTTAATCTCAAGGAACTCCTATATCTTTATTCGAAGAATATGAGGAAAGTACTTATTGAAAAATAAGATCTTGAAATTGTCTTATTCCATGGATTCAATTTCATCTCTTTTCCATGTATCCTTGATAAGGTTGTAGAATTAATCAACTTTAACTGCCAAACGATAGACTGCTATGACAACATTATCATGTTCAGAACATTAGAGATTTAAAAACATCTTTTTAGTGGTATTAATATATTGTTTAACCACTAGTGGATTAGAAGACCAACTGAAGGAAGGTGGACACTATCTCATGAAAGACTTAATAGAATGTTGTTCCCTCCTTTGCTCGTTTGTATGTCTTGAATAATTTATATCTTATTAATGTATGTGAGCATAATGAAATGATTTTTTATTCCATATCCCATTATATTTAGTTTCTCAAAAGGAAAACCATTTAATTTTCCTTCACATTCATCACTAACACAATTACTTTCGGTCCTATCTATTGACAAAAACTAAGAATCATAGTCTGAGAAACACTAATAATAATGGAAAACAACATAATCAAGAATATAATTTAAATTTAGGACACTTTAGGTTTTTTCCTAGGTCATTCTTGATTATTTATAAAACACACGGATTTAAATTTATACATTAACTTATCCTTAGGTTTCTTACTAAGGTTTTCTCATCATAGTTTCCAAAGGATAACTATACCTTTTCTTGGATACCAACTATAATGACCCATAAATTACATACATATATATTACTTCAAAATAAAATAACATTCATTACAAAACACAACAAAACCACACCATAAATGTATAGGTTTAGTGTGTTTAGAAACTAGGAAACATGAATAACTAGTTCATAAAGCGTCTACATTGTCTCTCGCCTATTCCATCATAACTAGACCCTATTTTGGAAAATCATACTTAATACCCTTATTCAAAACCTGGTAAAAATTAACATAAGAACGAGTGATCTAAAATTATCAGTAAATGTAATATTTGGAGATATAAATCAAATAAAATCATATAATATAAGAACATAACATTTTAAAATATTATCCTGTATAAAAGAGATCATGATAAAATTTAATGGGACAAATCATAAAAGTTCATAAAGAATCAATGAATATATTCTCAATGTAATAATAGAAGACAAGGAATTTGGTGCATACACATAAGAATATTAAATATCTATTGTTAAATGACTATTATATTTAGTATATATTAAGGATTATGATAATATCAAATTGACAAAAATGAATAAGAGATAAACTCGACCAGAAGGATTGTACCTTATGAAGACCAAGTATAAGATCTTACAAGGGAGATTGCATCACTAGGATTTACCTTTTATAGAGACCATATTGAAATTCAACATCTAAAATATGGGAAAACAATTTATGGGATATATTTAAACTTATCGAGATCACAACCTAATCAATTTTTTTTGAACAACCATAAGTTCCATCATCATGCACTTTAACCTTAGGGTGTTTGTTGGTGCAATATGGGGTTATATATCTAGACCCTAGTAGTTTAATTTTTTATTTTTTCTTTATAAATAAATAATGATTCTGTTTATACTATTTTTTATTACTTTATATATAAAAATGAATATGAGTTGATACAAATTAGATTTTGATACGAAGAAATCAATTTATTTTCAGAAAAAATATATATTTATTTCTATTTTTGATAAAATAAATAATTATGTAATATATATTACTTTCATATGATATTATTGTTAAATAATATTTATTTACATACAAATTATAATATAATAAAATTTAATCTTTATAAGGGTCATAAAATTATTATTATCATAAAAAAGTATTTTCCAATAAATATGGGTTTTTATTTAAAAATTAAAATTATAATATTTATAGAATTATTTTTATATAATAAATATTACATTTAAAATCAATATGTTGAAATTTTCCAATGTTGAATTTTTCCTAATTTTTTGAGACAGTCCAATGTTTTGGTAAAAATTAAATACAATATAAATATAATGTCTATATTATGGCATTATAATAGACCAAAAATAATTTATTAAATACTATAAAATGAATCGAATATATATATATATATATACCAATTAATATAATTTTTTAATGTTATTTTACTAATCTTATAAACCATTAATGGATCTTCAAAAAACAATAAGATGTTTTATGTTTTTATATTAATTCTTTATGAACGTAACTCAAATCTACATAACCAATGGTATTATTTTAATATATTCACTTATTTTACTTATAAATATTTAAAAAAAATCTTATTTGGTATAAACCATGGGAAAAACATGGGAATGTTTTTGGTTTTGATATTTTATGATATAGAGTCCAAAACCAATGTTTGAAAATTAATAAAGAATTCCCATGTGTTTTTTTATAAAATTCAACCCAACCTCCCACTCCTCTTCAATAAAAACCCATTTATCATGAAGTTAGTCTCTCTATACATCTTTAAATCCCTATTTAGGTTTTTTGAAGTCATTAAAAAGCTTATACCAAGTTTTTATAATCTCTTTCTAATGATAATGGGTTCTCTCTTCGTCCTATTTATTCAGGATCATTCTTTATATAATTCCATTTGATTTCAATTTTTTCATGTTGTAATGTGTTTGTAAATATAGTTTTACTATAATTATGATGTACATGTAATGATCGGCCTCCTTTAATGATCAATAAACATTTTCATGAATCTTTATGTACTCTTGTTATGCTATCAAAATTATCCTAAAATTTTCCATGACATACATTTTTGCAGTGAATTGCCTTCCCCATTTCTACTCAATTGTATTCACATAGATGTACCTATAATCAATTGGTTGGAAAATTTTTTATATATAACACACATTTCATAATTATGGGATTAAAATTGGTGAAATAAATTCTAATATTTTATGATCTATGTGGAAGACTGATGCATGTACATGATATATATGTGATGGGTGGGACTTGAATTATACAGAACTATAATGCATTAAGAAATGTTTTATCCCATGAGATACCATGTATGGTGTATTTAATATTATCCTAATAACACAATTTTATGATATATTGTCGGTCATCCCTGACTTATTCTTATGATGTCTTGTTTTCGGTTGTTTCCACATTTCTCTGTTGCCTTGATGTTATCTTCTTATATAATTCCTTGATTATCAAGTTTATGATTATATCCTCTTTTATCTCACCTCGATATGCCTCTTGACTCACATGTATTACTTTAATATTGTTATACTTTTATTATTTACTTACTAGGCTTTATAGATCACCCATTTTTTATGTACATCGCTGTGTGATCTCTTGCAGTATTAGAATATCGATGGGAAATAAGGACATGTTTTAGAGTTTTCAAATAATGTTGTTGTAACCATGTTTAAGTTATCATGATATATATCTAATTACCCAAATACATTGGGCCTCATTACCTTATAGTATTTTATTAAGTTATATTTATGTAATACATTATAAATTAAGGTGTTATTAAGATATAGGTTTTCATAGAAGAGTGAAATATATATATATATCACGTAGATTTATAAAAAACATGAATTAGAACAAAAAAATCATGAAAAATCATGAAGGATAGGTTAAAAAATCCATAAAATAATGTTTTAGATAGTATACCATTGGTTTTGAGTAACGATTCTTCCAAAATGTTCGACATAGGTGGACAAAAAGTTCGGGTTCAATGAAATCTTGAATAGAGAGGGAGAAACAGGAGGGTAATTATGATTATTTTAAAATGGGGGAAAGAGTTTTATTAGTGCCAACCCAAAAGTGTTGACAAAAATATTATTTATTAGCACTAAAATTATAATCACAGATAAAGATGTAAATTTTTAGTGCTAAATTTAGAACTCATAAAGATATACCATTTTAAGAGGTTAAAAAGGTAATAAAAGTACCTTTTATTAGTGTAAGCATTAGTGATAATAAACACCTAATACATGATGAATTTAATCAGTATAGAAGTTAATTCAAATACATATGTTTTTCCCTTAAAAATAACAATATAAAAAACATTTAAAATGAATAAATATTAGTTATAAAAAATAAAAAAACATTACATATATTATAAATAAGTACAAAAATATTAAAACATATTAATAATTATTAAAAATGAATAAATATTAATTATATAAATTAAAAACTTATTAAAAATATTTAAAACTAATAAATAAAAAATATTAAATGAATAAATATTAAAAATAATTAAATTACAAAAAATATTGATAATGAATAAATTTGAAAAATGAATATTGTTTTTTTAGAATATCAGAAAAATGAATAAATAAAAACATTTAAAATATTACACATTAAAAAATAAAACAAATATAAAAATAAATATTAAAAAATGAATAAAGTATACACATATTAAATGAATAAATATTAAAAATGAACAATTTCTAAAGTCACGTTTTCAGGCCATTCTTGATTAAAACTGAAAAAATATTAGAAATGAATAAATTAATTTTTTTAGAAAATTAATAAATATTAAAATAAAAATAACCAAATGTTAAAAATTGCATTTTAAAAACAAAAATTTAATATAACTTACTTATTATATAAAGGTATATGATATTTATTATTATATATATTATATTAATAATAACTGTACATAAGAATTTTTAGTAGTTCGGCTCAACATATACATGTGTATATTGAATTATATACATTGTAAATAATATAATTTTGTTGTAATTTTTATATAATATAAAAAAAGTTAATTAATACTATTTCAAAATTCTCATGTTAATTTAAATTCTTATATTAATATTAATAATTAATAATTATATAAATATATATAATATGAGAACAAGATAAGGTACGAAGGAACCTTTATTCAAAAAAGAAAGACACATGGGGGGAAATGGATCAAATGAAAAAACAGGGAGGCATTTCTTCTTTTTTCCCCGGCACCCCATATGCTTTGGTATACCACTACCATGTGGGTATCTTTCCCTGCTATGATTCTTAACAATCTATCGAGGTTTCTGATCTTCTTCAATGGATGTATCCAAATCATCTATTAGAATATATTGAACACTATGATTTCAAGAGAAATAATGAATATCCAACTTTGAGTAAGATTAGAGTTTTTCATCAATGTCAGGGGATATAAATTTCAAAACACAGTGTCAGTCTTTATAATAAAAGAATCAGAATATTTTTTTTCAAAAATGTATTCAACTTGTGACTCAAACCAGTCCACTAACTTTCCACTCAGGCTTTGAGGAAACCTCTCATGTTCCAGGTCTCCCAGTAGATTGAGGATTTTATTTTTTCCTCTTTTTTCATCCCATTCATTTTTTATGGATTTACCAAAGATGCCAAAAAAAAACATTCATTATGTCAGAAAAATGAGGGATGAGAGACCAGACCTCATTAGTTGAAACCAAAACAATAAATATATATTGCTTTGACTGATCATATTTCCCAGCTTACATCTTAACCACTACATCAACACTATTATTAGCCGGAATTACAAAAGAATTAGAAATTTTTATCTACCTTTTTCCATCTAAATTCTATATACAGAAAATAGTTATAAAAACCCGGTTCTTATTTTTTGAGGTACAGGTTTCTTCTTTTCTCTTTTCCATAAGTGTTTTTGAGAAAATAAGAAAAATGGGAAAAAATCCTAAATTTTGGGACTACACGCCATGTACTTTTCCACACACTATGTACTTTGGCCGTATGGCATGAGTACACAAGGTGTGTAGCCATGCTGGCGAAGAAGGGTGTAAAAACCGACTACATGCTGTGTAGGGGATATTTACACACTGTGTAGTCAGTCGGCAGACAAATAGTAAGGCAGTGGAAGTAGCCGCCAGCTGGGCGGTAGTAAACGCCGTGTAATCAGAAATACACATCGTGTAATCATGTCGACATATGGACAGTGCGTCGGTGCCGCCAAAGGAATAGTTAAATGAGAAAAGTACACACCGCGTAGTCAATAGTACACGATTGTAGATTATTTTTTTCACGTAAAATGGGAAGTATCCAACCCTGTTCACAATATTGGCTTACAAACAGAGGAATGAGTTAGGAGTGGAGGCCAGACCTTCGAGGATCTCTAGATTGAGCATCGGGAATCCGTTTTCACCTCTGACGATCTCGTTGGAACCGCACGGGTAAGCCCTTCACTCTCCTTAAGTCTTTCTTTCCAATTATTCATCTGAGGGAAGTTATTTGAGTTTGAATGGGGATTTCAATCATCTCATATCTACATTTTTCTTGGACGATTCAAGGATCGTCATTCATGTATATCGTTTAGGGGCGTTTAAGGCAGGTGTCTTGGTGTTTAAATTCCAATTATTGTGCATTTTTTGTACATTTAGATACTCACCCATGAATAGGATGTCGTATGTATGAGGCCTTGTTGAATTAAATACCTTGAATTTCATAGGTAGATAAATGAACATGTATAAATGTTGTTTGGGATCACAGCTTGGATCCAAGACCACCCCCGGGGTGTGTTCCTCTGTTTAGCCGTTTGTCCAGGATACCTGAGGGTATGCCAAGTTCATTTTTTGTATTAGTTTTTCCTTGAGAGGAATTTTATGTGAATTTAATGTTGTATGTTGGGAATGTCACAACTACTTTTTTATCCTAAGGGTAGTGATATGTTAGCCTGATGTGGTAGTTCTATTAGACCAAGGGCAACGCCTGAGGGAAAAATTCTGTTACTTGAGGGTTTCGTTTCAATTTTTCCTGAGGGAAAGATTCTATTTCGCCCGAGGGAAATGCCTGATGGCAATGTACTTAATTGCCTGAGGGAAAGCCTGAGGGCATGGTTTTACTATATTAGCATGAGGGAAAGGTTCTGATTTTCTCAAGGGCTTAGTTCCGAGGAACTTTGAATGTTATGAAATTAAACTGCTAAAATAATATTTAAATGGCAATGAAACTGGTAAGTTAGTTACTTTTAATTACAACGTATTTTATTGCATTTACTACTCCACACTGTTGTTGCATATTTGCACACAGTTGAGCACGTGACTTTGGTGGGTGCCTACTTGCAATTATTTCTCACACCCTTTTTGGGTCATGTCTTCGACCCAAACAGATTACATTTCTGCAGGTGTGGATAAGGGATAGGGTCCCTATACAGGTACTTGATTGCTGTTGAGGAGTAGGGGAGCATGGGACCGGGTTAAAGCTCTCAATGCTACCAGTTGTTTTGTTTTGTTTTGTTGTACTCTGTATTTTACTGTACCGTATTGTTGTGTAACATGTTTTGGCTATTTTCTTAGAACTTTAGGCATGTTTCATCATTATATATAACTGTTGGTTATCTTTTAATGTAGTTTATTTGTGTATAGTTTATTGCTTCCGTTGTCATTTTATGCTTTCTATTTTATTCTACTGCACTACAATTTGACAAATGAGGGCATAGTTACCCCACTACCAGACTTGGGCCCTCGCTGCTAGTTAGCTTCCTCTGGCGTTTTGTGAAATGAACTTGAGGTCACGTGGCGAACCGTGTTTGGGGCACCCGTTGAGTGGCACCCAGGCCTGGGTCATTAGAAAGTGGTATCAGAGGGGTTCTTTTCTTTGACTTAGTATTTAGAGCCTTAGTCAGGGATATGATGGAAATGTTTGTTGGTAATAAGCTTTTCTCGGGCGTAGCTACCCGTGTACAAGGAAAATCCAGTCTACCTCATATTTTTGCAATTTTTCTGAGTTGCAATTTGACAATTGATTTTATTTTCATCGTTGGGTGACGCACTTGTGATTGTGCTATTTATATTTTATCCATGGGTTCAATCTAGTTGCAACCCGATGAGATGAGGTTATTCCATCTCATGCATCATTTAGGCACATGCTAGAAATCACATTCCATGCATAGTTTCCATGCCATGTATGTGTATTATAAATTGCATGTTGTTGTGATAAATGTTGTGCTAGAAAAGAAAGCTGTTGTGGTAGCTGCTTTGATAAATACTTGTTATGTGATAGGGTATTGCTGTGTGAGCCTGTTAGAGAGGATGGATGCCAGACTTTGGTTGTTGGGGAGTATGGGCCCTTAATAACCAGAATTTGGTGGATCATTGACTTGATTACTTGTGTATAACACATATATGATGCCAAACTTTGATTCTTGGGGAGTATGGCCCCTCAGAGATCAGAATTTGGCACTTAGGTGTTGTTTTTCAGAGTTTTCTGGGCTCCGAAGAAGTTCATGAGGCCTACTGTCTGGAAAACCCAGGATACACGCCGTGTAGTTCATCGGACAAATGCCGTGGGTTCTTCTATTCTGGAATAAAATAAAACTTTTTACGTACATGTCGTGTACCCTCAGTACACATTGTGAAGTTTTGACCCGGAGTCCGCCTGGGTAACTAACAAACATGGACGGGGAGACCTTAAGACATACATGTCGTGTCCACTATGGAACACACCCTATAGTCTGACCTTGGATCCAGCCATGTATATAACAATATGGGTCGATGTAATCCTTTCGTGTACACGCCGTGTGTATATGGAACACGCCGGGTAGTTTGAGTCGTGTATCCAGCCATGTAACTAACAACATGGGTTGGAAGAGCTCGTCTAGTACACGCCGTGTACCCGTGGGACACGCCGTGTAGTCTTGTCTGAGGACAGACTATGTGGACCTAGCCATGTGGCTGGGAAATGGGGGGTGTACATGCCGTGTGTGAGTGTAACACGCCGTGTATTAACAAGACGAGTAGTTGGCCGTGTCACAAACAACAAGGGTAGTTGGAAAATTAAACCATACACACCGTGTAGAGTATATAAATGTCATGTAGTCTTGTTCAATGGGAGTCGTGTGGCTTATCCATGTAGGAGGACCCGGGTAGGGGAAGATAAGTCAGGTACATGTCGTGTAGTCAGTATACACGCCGTGTAGTCTTGTTTTGAAAATCTTGAATGCCTTCTTCCTCCTGTTCCCCTTTTGGTCCCTTCATTTTCAGAATATGATAATCTTGATCTAAGGTGTGTGTTTGACCTTATAGAGTCATGCCGCCGAGACGAACATGCATTGTTCACCAGGAGAGCAGCAACG
The DNA here is from genome assembly GCA_963277665.1 of Viscum album. Classification (NCBI taxonomy): domain Eukaryota; kingdom Viridiplantae; phylum Streptophyta; class Magnoliopsida; order Santalales; family Viscaceae; genus Viscum; species Viscum album. Next base: position 1,033,210,546 of record OY728140.1, read on the forward strand.
ATTATACTATAGAGATGGTAGGCCTTGGGCTACCAGTGGATCCTCCAGCAGATCCAGATGTAGCGCCTGCCGTAATACCAGACACAGGCACGAATGTGCAGTTCTGTTAAGACTTGAGGTAGTTCATGAAGACCTTTTAGGGAGCACCGATGGGTGCCACATCTATGGAAGAGATAACACGTATCTTCCAGAAGCAGCATCCACCTACATTTTCAGGTGATGGAGGACCACAGGCTGCAGAGTCTTGGCTGGGGTCGACACAGACTATCTTCGAGCATCTTGAGATGCCTCTTGGGCGGAGGGTCAAGCTTGCGGTGTATATGCTGCGTGATTCCGCCAAGAGGTGGTGGGATGTTACCACTCAGACAGAGCATCACAGAGACATGGCGTGGGATGATTTTCAGGTAGTCTTTTATGACTTCTTCTTCCCAGAGATGCTGAGACCAGATAGAGCTTGAGAGTTCATGAATCTACAGGAGGGCCATATGTCAGTGATGGACTATTCTGATCGTTTCACCAAGCTTCATCATTTTTCACTCGTTCTAGTGGGTGATGAGATGTTGAGAGCCAAATTCTTTGAGGATGGTCATTGATATGACATCCGAGCACTGGTGAATGTTTTCAGGTTGCCTACAATACATGCTATTGTGGACCAGATGCTGATTATAGAGAGGAACCTTTGGGAAGCTAGTGGTACATGCCAGGGTGGTTTGACACCAGTTTTTGGTGCTATTTGTACCTGGAAGAGTAAGAGACATATGAGTTTCTCTCACGGTGGCAGTACTAGCCAGGAGATTACTTCATGTGGACCGGTCATGTGCTTCTAGTGTGGTAAAGAGGGGCACAAGAGACCCTAGTGTCCACGAGACCTAGTGGAGTGCCGAGTTTGCGACAAGATGGGTCATCTCCAGCACTTTTGCAGGGCATTTCTACCAGTGTCTAGTGATAGGGGTTCTATATAGACTCTGCGTGTAGGAGAAAGACCAGCAAATTCTTACCTATCGGGAAACTAGAATACGTCAATCCGTACAGGAAGAGACGGTGGTCGTGGTCGTGGTAGCCAGACACCAGGATCTCAGAGGCAGCAGGGCGAGACAACTCAGGGTAGCCAGGCAATGTTGTAGGGCGGCGGCACTGGGCAAGTATATGCAGTACAACAGACCTAATAGGAGTAGGATCCCGGACTTTCTATAGTTAGAGGTACTATTCTAGTAGCTTCTGTCTTATCATCAGTGCTTTTCGATACGAGTGCTACACATAGTTTCATATCTGTTCCCCTTGTGGAGAACCTTGGGCTCTGTGTTTCTTTTTCTTCTACTGTTATGATGCTAGACACTCTATTGGGGATGAGAACGACATTTGTGCGTTAGTGCAAGGAGTGCCCCTTGAGGTTGGTGGGTGTCACTTCCTTTGGGGCCTCTATGTATTAGAGTTGACGAGCTATGAGGTCATTCTCGGAATGGACTGGTTGGTTTCCTTCCGAGCCATTGTAGAATTCTATCGTCGCAGGGTGAGTTTCAAATCACCAGAGGGAGGAGAGTTTCTATACAACAGTGAATGGGATGTTCAGGCAAGTCGAGATGGACCAGAGCATCATGGGAGAGGTGGAGTCACAGCCCAGATTCCGAGTTTATATCTGGATGATCAGGGTACTTGTCAGTAGTATTTTCCTCGAGTGGTTGATCTTTTCATGGATGTCTTCCCGGACATCTTTTCAGGTCTACCTCCGGAGCGTGAGGTCGATTTCTCTATTGAGGTTGTTCCAGGAGTAGCACCGTTGTCCATTCCTCCTTATAGGATGGCTACACCGGAGTTGTAGGAGCTCAAAAGGCAGATATAGGTGTTACAGTCAAAGGGTTTCATTAGACCTAGTACTTCTCCTTAGGGTTTGTCGGTCTTTTTGTGAAAAAGGCGGACGGTACCCTCAATCTCTGTGTGGATTATTTAAAGCTGAACCAGTTGACGGTTAAAAACCGATATCCCCTGCTGAGGATTGATGATCTCTTTGATCAACTTTGAGGTGCACGAGTGTTCTCAAAGATTGAATTGGGATCGAGATATCATCAACTGCGCCTGAGACCATTGGATATCCCGCTTACAGATTTTCAGAGCAGATATGGTCTGTACGAGTACTTGGTTATGTCGTTCGGACTCACGAACGCACCAGCAGTTTTCATGGATCTGATGAATCGTGTGTTCCATCCTTACCTAGATTCTTTTGTGGTAGTATTCGTGGACGATATCTTAGTGTACTCTCACACTCAACATGACCATGCCACCCATCTTGAGATTGTATTGAGTACACTGAGAGATCATAATCTATATGGTAAGCTCCCAAAGTGCCACTTTTGGATGGACTACATTTACTTCATGGGTCATATCATCTCAGAGGTAGGAGTTGTCGTGGACCCAGATAATGTGAGGGCAGTAGTTTCATATGATCATCCTAGGAATGTGTTTGAAATACGGAGTTTCTTGGGGCTGGCTGTTTACTATAGATGCTTCATACAAGAATTCTCCTGCTTAGCAGCACCGTTGATGGGTCTGACTAAGAAGGGTGTGATGTTCGTTTGGTTGGAAGCTTGCGAGACATCCTTTCATGACCTAAAAAAAAGGTTGACATCAGCACTAGTCTTGATACTTCTAGAGCAAGGGAAGAGCTATACAGTTTACTGTGATGAATCAGGTATTGGGTTGGGAGCAGTTTTTATGTAGGGTGATCGAGTTGTTGCGTATAGGTCTCGGTATTTGAGGCCACATGAGAGGAATTACCCGACACATGACCTCGAGTTGGCTACTGTTGTTCATGCATTATGTTGTTGGAGACATTATCTCTTGTGAGAGCATTTTGTGGTTTTTACCTACCACAAAAGTCTCATGTATATCTTTACTCAGTGTGACTTGAATCTGAGATAGTGAAGGTGGGTCGAATACCTTCAGTCCTTCGATTTTGATCTTGCCTATACACCTGGTAAAGGTAATGTTGTTGTTGATGCGATGAGCAGGAGGACTCAGATACATGCGGTTCATGAGTCCAGTGGTGAGTGGAAACTTATGGATTTGTTCTCTGAGATTCATTTGAAGGTGCACTGCAGTTAGGGGCAGACCTATATTTCATCTTTATCTGTGACTTCTACCCTCCTGGATAGAGTGAGGATGACACAACAATTTGATTCAGAAGTCCTATTTCTATGGGATTCGGTGGCAAGTTAGGACCCTCCTTCTTGTTAGACGATATGCAATGATGAGGTACTGTGTTTCCATGGACGAGTATGGGTTCCAGGGGATTTACATGAGGCGCTAATGCGGGAGTTTCATACTTTAGCTTGGGCAGTTCATCCAGGAGTAACCAAGATGTAATGCGACTTGAGACGTCAGTACTGGTGGCTGGGTATGAAGATAGAAGTAACTGGTTCTGTTACGAGATGTTCCACCTATCAACAGGTGAAGGCAGAGCATCAGAGACCAGCCGGACTATTACAACAGTTACCCATGCCAGAGTGGAAATGGGTTGATGTCATGACAGTTTTCGTGACTGTGTTGTCAAGGTCACCTCAAGGCAATGATGTCGTGTGGGTTGTTGTGGACAGACTCACATAAGTATCTCACTTTTTTCCGATCAAGGAGACCTTCGGTGTTGACGAAATTGAGAAGCTGTATATCCGAGAGGTAGTACGTCTTCATGGGGTCCCTCGTTCTATCATTTCTGATAGGGAACACCGTTTTACGTCTCTTTTCTAGCATGGGTTTCAAAGGGCACTGTGTATACAGGTTCTTCTGAGAACAGCTTACCACCCTCATACCGATGGTCAGTCAGATCGTACAATATAGGTGCTTGAGGACATGCTGTGTGCATGCGTCCTAGAATTTGGGGGCTCTTGGGAGAAGCATATACCCTTAGTCGAGTTTTCTTATAATAATAATTTTTAGGATATTATTGAGATGGCACCTTATGAGGATTTATATGGTAGGCCATGCCGATCACCTTTGTGCTGGTTAGAGGTAGGTGATGCAGCTTTATTGGGACCACGTCTCATGCAGGAGACTTCTGAGCTGGTCCAGTTGATTCGGAAGCAGATGAATACCGCACAGTCTCGTCAGAAATCCTATGCTAATCGCCGCAGACGACCCTGAGAGTTCATCATTGGGAATAAGATTTTCTTGCATGTTTCGCCGAGGTTGGGACACAGGTGGATCAGGAGACAACTTAAACTTTCACTAAGGTATGTGGGTCCATTTTAGATTCTAGAGAGAGTCGGGCTGGTTGCCTATCAATTGCAGTTACCACAGAGGTACCGGGCCATGCACGACGTCTTCCATGTATCTCAGTTGAGCCGTTATAATTCAACCCCGTCTCACATCTTTCAGCCCGAGGAGGTTGAGCTTCATACATATGTGTCCTTTGAATGGAATCTGATTCGTATCATGGATAGAAGAACAAAGGTTCTCTGATGCCGATCAGTTCCTTTCGTACGAGTGCTATGGTAGCATTCCTGAGTGTAGGACAAAAACTGGGAGCGGGAGACCGACGTACATGCTCAGGAGCCAGAGTTGTTCTAGGATTTATCTTCACCACCCTTGGAAGGGAAATTTAGGGATGAATTTCTTTAAGGGGGGAAGTTTGTAAGAACCCGTTTCTTATTTTTTGAGGTACGAGTTTCTTCTTTTCTCTTTTCCTTAAGTGTTTTTTAGAAAATAAGGAAAATGGGGAAAAATCCTATATTTTGGGACTACACGTCATGTTATTTTCCACACGCCGTGTACTTTGGCCATGTCGAATGAGTATGAAGGGTGTGTAGCCATGCTGGTGACGAAGGGTGTAAAAACCAACTACATGCCGGGTAGGGGATATTTACATGCCGTGTAGTCAGACGGCGGGAAAATAGTAATGCGGTGGAAGCAGCCTCCAGCTGAGAGGTAGTACACGCCGTTTAATCAGAAATACACACCGTGTAATCATGTCGACGGATTAACAGTGTGGTGGTGCCGCCAATGGAACAATTAAATGTGGAAAGTACAGGCCATGTAGTCAATAGTACACGCCGTGTAGTTTTTTTCACTTAAAATGGCCAATAGCCAACCCTGTTCATAGTATTGGCTTAGAACTAGAGGATGGATTCAGGAGAAAAGGATGGACCTTCGAGTATCTCCAGATCGAGCGTCGGGAATCCGTTTTCACCTCTGACGATCTCGTTGGAACCACACGGGTAATCCCTCCACTCTCCTTAATCCGTTCTTGCCAATTATTCCTCTAAGGGAAGTTATTTGAGTTTGAATGGGGATTTATTTCACCTCAGATCTATGTCATTCTTTGACAATTCACGTATTGTTGTTCGCGCATACCGTTCAGGGGCGTTTAAGGTAGGTGTCTTGGTGTTTAAATTCCAACTGTTGTGCATTTTGTGTACCATTTAGATACGTGCCCATGAATGGGGTGTCTTATTATAGAGACCTGAAGCCTGATGTACATGGACATTACATTACTTTTTCAGAATACATAATACATAACAAAAACAGACACACAAGGTCCGTAATAGTTTAGGGTCTTTGAAAACTCGGAATATAAACTTCTAATCATGTTGAAATATCTTCAACAACTCCCATGACGATCTTATCCTTTTTGATTCCTTACCAAAAAACATTCTTTATTTCCTGGGGAAAACAAAACATAAAAAGGGTGAGCTCAAATTCTCATTAAGGTAAAACATAGAGAACGTAAAACAATCCATAAACATTTGAAAGAAAAAACATGAACATGAAATTTAAACATCAAAATCTTGAGCAAAGACATAAATCATGGAAGTACGTAAGGCATATATCATAATGGAACATCAACCATGATAAAATATAATGGGAATAAAACATGTAATTGTGGCAACCATTCAGAACATGTTATGATTTCCATAGTACCCAAGGCATTACTGCCAAGACCATCTTAGTGGACAAAGTCCCTTTCTGAATCGAGTTTACTCCTCGTTCTAGTCCTATATTACTGAACCAGGTTAACTTACTGTTCCAGCCATGTCTATCTCATGAGATATAAATTTTTACCCAACGCATTGGAGGGAGATATTGGTCCCACCCATCTCATAATGAAATCATTCTTACTTTTGCCACAAAATAAACATAAATCATTCATCATAACCTAAAGAATAAAATGGGTTTCATAAACATCATCCCATCATAACATAATCCATATAAAATTAATGGATATCATTTTATCATACGAAAAGTGAAACCATGTAAATCATAGAAACATTAAACTTGAAACATCCACGTATAAAATAATGTCATCTTAGATGGAAAATGGTTTTGATAAAAAACTTGAAATGAATTCTTGAGGAAAATATCCTTTCTTCTTCAAAATCAAATTCGCTTCACAAAACATCATGAAATTTTAAAAGAAAAAGATTTTGTTTAAAATATTCATGAATATTTTTGGAGGAAGATTCATGAAAATAAGGCTTTATAAAACCATAAAAATATGTTTTTTCTGTATAAGTTAAAAAAACATTCTTCACATACTTTTGCTGGAAAAGTCAAAAAAGTACCTCGTAACGTAAAAAAAAGAAATATTCTTTACATACCATGTAGTAAAATACAAAATGGGTATAAAGGAAATTAAATATACATAAAAACACTTTTATAAAACATGTACTTTGATGATAACAATAACCCCAACAAATAATTACGAATAAACAATATCGGATAAGAATGAGATTGGAAAGGTTATCCCTTACATTAGGTCTGATATGCTTCGTATGGATCTGAACCTCCTGTATAACAATTTAAATAATGCCATTGACTTATTACATAATCATATTCATTGTTATGATATCATATATGTTTCACTTATGACTTTATATTACCCATTCTTTTGTAAATTCCATGTTAAAGCAGCGTTTTGGGTAAAATCATTTCATTTATCATATGTATTTCGACTTGTCGTTATTGATATTATTACATATATCCTGATTTATATAATTATAGAATGTAAAAAATGATTTATATATAATATATATTCATCATATACATATATATTATAGATCGATAAAAGGAATCAAATACACCGTTCCTGGAGACGGTAGGCTGTACGTACGCATGAACGCTGTTTTCCATTCCTTATTGAATTGAATGAAATTAAATAGATGACATACATATATATATATACATAAATCCAGTAGAATTATTATGCCATATATTTAATTATTATTCATTATATATACTTTATAATCATTCTCTAATGGTTAATCATGGAAAATGAATCTCATCACGTTCGTGGAGACGGTAGTCTGTACGTACGCACGAGCGATGATATCATTCCCATGATCATGAAATTGTATTGGAGTGTATGTACACTATTTCTAAATCAATATAACTTTACAATAATCATATATATTAATTATTTACACCATTATACCCATCCAAGTAAGGTGGTGGTGGAAAATAGATTACACCACGACGTGGAGATGGTATTTCGTACATACGCACGCGCGATGATTTCGTTTTCCGTAGGATGGATAGATGGTGAAATATGGTTGTTTCATAATTATAATAACATATCAGTATATTATTTATACTTATGTTATTACTTAATAATGAAAAAACTAAATAAGAAGAAGTATAAGAAGAAATAAAGTTGAAAGAATCGGTAACGGACATTACCTCTTCTTTGAAGCTCCTCTTTGAGACCACCTCTTAGGGCAATAAAATTGATCTTTGAAGAAAAAAAGAACCTCTAGGATGTTTATAGGTAAGTGGAGAAGAGAACTTGTCAGGGGTTGGCCGAGATTGATGGCTCAATGTGGTGTGATGAAGAGAGGGGGGAGGTGCCCTTTTATAAGGGAGGAGAGGGGCACCTTTGGAATAACTAAACATATTATTTTATTATAAAGTCATATTCAGTTTTTAATAGCTCCAAACTGATTTATTTTTAAGATAAGGTTGGTATGGATATAAATCATTTCATCCAATAGAATTTAGACAAGTTAAGGTTTCTATTTTAACTTTATCATTTAGATTTAACATTAAGTTAAATAATTCAACTTTTACCGTGTCTTCTTGTTTTCTTACACTATATGGTTAAGAAACATACTATAACAAGCCAAACGAACCCCAAGTTGTTTTTTATTAATATATATAACCTTATCTAAGTCATTTAGCCTATATTTAGATTTTAAGAATAAAATAACAATTAATAATATAATATTGTTTTTAAAAACTATTTTATGTAAATTTTGAAACTATTTGGTAATTGATTTTTTTTTGAAAATTATAACAGAATGATTAGTTCGAAAAAAATTAATTAAATCAATACTAACATGTCATATTAATCTAGAAAATAAGTTTAATTCATACAAAGTCTAAAATTACATTTATTTGGGTATTTATAACATCAATTATTTCAATATTTCATTAATAAGATAATTACTGCATCAACATTGTGTCATAAATAAATTAAATTATTTAATGTCTAAAAATTATAAATAAAATACCATTATGTAGGAAATCGTCTTATATTTCTAATGAATATTTATAGTCAAATTTATCTTACGTATAACCCTATATTAAAAATGATTTATTTATTAAACGTTGATTTAAACTATTTTAACCCTTCTTTTAATAAATTAATATTAAATGTCCTAATCTAATCCATGTGGGCCAAAATGTTTATATTTTATTCCTAAGGTTGTTTTTGGTCTAATTACACATATCCAATAGAATTAGTACATGTTTTAGTGTAATAATAATATCATTTTTACCCTTAATTACCCTATTTAATTTTAACCGTGGTAAAAAAAAGTAAAAAGTTACTATTCACAAAAAATTATTTTCATCTCATTGAACCACATTTTACTTACTAACATCATCCTTGTCCCTTGGATTTTTGAAATTCCATTCATAGAAGTGGTAAAATTATGTTTTATGTAAATTTGCAAATTCTCCTAAGAGGTTGGTAAAAGATGGTGAAAAGTTCTATAAAATTTTTATATATCTAAAATTATTATAAAATGACTATAGTGAATTAATTTTAACTTATATAGGTATTATGTATCAATTTTTACCTAAAATTAAATTAAATAAAATAAATAATTATTTAAATAAAAATTTGGTTTTTAAATAGTAACCTAGTGTTTTCACTATTCATCAAAAATTGAATGTTTTCAGAAAAATACCAAAATTTCACCCTAGGATAATTTTGATATTCCGAATCCAAAAATTAAGTCCATTTCAAAAGATAAAATTTATAAAATTTCAAAAAGTGGGTATTACTATTCATAACAGCTAGTTCTAATAATATTTTAAAAATATATCATTGTTTAGTAAAACCCGATATTGCGTACAACACACGCTATCGAGGAAGGTCGCGATTGCATGTAATGCAAGCCAAGTCAGGGTTGCGTGTTGTGAAAGACTCCTTTGTTGTTTCGTTATAACAGAATCTAACCATTTTTCATTTATACATTGAATATATATATATATATATACTCAATGTTGCGTAGAATGACTATTATCAAACAAACATGAAATTGTGTGTAACACAATCTAAGAATAGTTTTGCGCATACTAAAAGCTAATACAATGTTTCATATAGCGCAAGATAATCTTGATTTAGCATACAATAGAAGATATGAAAGAAATTAAAAAGAATATATCTCATAAAATCTCGGGGTGTTACATTCTACCCCCCTTAAAATGAATTTGACCCTCGAAATTCGTCGGAATTATAAATGGTTTGCTACTCCAATGTTTTAATAGAAAACCACATCGTAAAGAGGAATAAAAAAACTTCATTTTAAAAAGTGAAGTATGAAACATATTGGTTACCCAAATTAACTCTTCATTGGGTTTCCACGTAAGAGAACATAGGTGAAAATATGGATATGGAAGAAAAATCTGACCATCATGTTCTGACAGAGAGTGGTAGAGGACATGGATATAAAAAAGCCAACAATCACAAATCCATAAATTTGTGATGATCTGGGGTACCATCTGATTCATCAGATATAAGGGTACTAAGACAACATTTTTTGTTTTCAAGATCATTTCCCTAAAGTTTATGAATTAAAAGAAATACTTACATGATTTTGGTACAATATCACTGTTCTTTGTGAATTGAACAATTTCCCCTTCATCTCATAAAGAAATGAAGTTGAATTTTTTATTCATGAAGCATTAGGAGAACATGTGATAGAATGATGGGTCATTCAATTTGTTTCAAACAAAAGGTTAGGAAAAGTTATAAGTCCATATTATGGTGAGATTAATCATATATGGTTCCAAAAATGGACTTATACTTTATTTATCATACTGCTTATTAAATTAAAACTACTTTCCAATAACCAGGGACTTCCTATAGGCTAGTGGTAGGCGATAAAGGCTTGTCGCACTTCAGTTGTGGGTTCGATTTCCACATCCTTGTCCGACGCGATGGGCTGTCACCCATCCTGCAGGTTTTCCTTCTTCTAAAACTACATTACTATAACATCCCATAAATAATTTCGAAAATAAAGTTATAGCCTTAAACAATACTAAATTATATCCATCATAATCTATTTCAAATCATTAGGGTTTTCCAAAATACTTCTGTCCAAGCTTATAGTATAAAAAAACAATTACTAGAAATGTCATTTACCGAGCATGTGAATTCCTTCATTTGTCCCCGATATATCTTGTTGATCACATTCCAATCATGTGAATACCTTAGTCATGTATTCTCTTGAAAAATTAATACCCATTGAACCTTAGTGAAAACATGAATGCCGTTAAAAGTTAACACTTTCCACATACCAAAATCCTCAAAATTCTATATACTCAAACCATGATATCACTTAGCCCTTATATCAATAATGATCTCATGAATACAATCAAACATCTCATTATCTTCGTATCCCATCATTATGCGCACATCATCTACTTTCCAAAAATATATGAATAACCTTCTATGGCTACTGGTACCATTCAACATATACTTTCAAATAATTTAGGAAAAACAATAGTGTAAAAATCCTTAGATGATTCTTTATTCCATAGTACCATTAACTATACAACATAACTCTTGATAAACATACAATCATTCCACTACCTTCTTAAACAACCGACTGAGCTTCAACACTTCTTTCAGCTCATATATCATTTGTAGTCTCCTCGTCATCAACCACATAAATACTACCCATATGACCATGCTGATTCTCTTCATGAGATTTTCTCTTAGGGCATTGGTTTTCATAATGCCCATACATTCCACATTTAAAACATCTAATCATTGTTGATGTCATAGCAATACCATTATCCTTGTCCATAGTGTTAACTGAACCTTTTCCTTTGTACTTACTGGCTTTGTGTCCTTCTTTTCCACACCCAAAACATCTTCTAGTTCCTTTGAAACAATCTCCCCGATGCCTCCTCCCACATGATTTACATGAGGGAAATTGAACTTTCTTTCCTCTATGTTCATCATGAAACTCCATCTTTCACTTATTATCTGAGTCGGGAAACTTACCAAAGTTGAGATTATAGATCATATTATGAGATTGATGATTAGGAATAATAACGATTTTTGGAATTCCAAATCCCGTTTCATTTGGTTGTTCATGAAGAATATCATTCCATTGTCCATCATATCCTCCATTATCGTGAATCTTCCTGTTTCCAGCCATTTTCTAAAACCCAAAAAGAATAGTGTGAGAGGCAAAAATCATGATTGGAAAAAACACAATAAAGGGAGAGTATCCTCAATATCTAACATGTTAGGATAAATTCTAAGATCGTTACCGTAGTTCTAGGACTATATCCTATATGTATACTTATCCTTAGGGACATCCCTAAACATACCTTAGATATATCTTTAGGGATCTCAATAACGTTTTCGCATCCTAGTTTCCAAATCTTGACTAAACCTTTCCTCTGATACCAACTGTAGAGACCTGAAGCCTGATGTACATGGACATTACATTACTTTTGCGGAATACATAATACATAACAAAAATAGACACACAAGGACCATAATAGTTTAGTGTCTTTGGAAACTTGGAATATAAACTTCTAATCATCTGGAAATATCTTCAACAACTCCCATAACGATCTTACCCTTTTTGTTTCCTTGACTAAAACCTTTATTTATTTCCTGGGGAAAATAAAACATAAAAAGGGTGAGCTCAAATGCTCAGTAAGTGAAAACATAGATAACGTAAAACAATCCACAAACATTTGAAAGAAAAAACATGAACATGAAATTTAAACATCAAAATATTGAGCAAAGACATAAATCATGGAAGTAAGTAAGGAATATATCATAATGGAACATAAACCATGATAAAATATAATGGGAATAAAACATGTAGTTGTGGCAACCATTCAGAACATGTTATGATTTCCATAGTAGCCAAGGCATTACTGCCAAGACCATCTTAGTGGACAAAGTCCCTTTCTGAATCGAGTTTACTCCTCATTCCAGTCCTGTACTACTGAACCAGATTAACATACCATTCCAGCCATGTTTATCTCATGAGATATAAATCTTTACCCAATTATTTGGAGGGAGATATAGGTCTCACCCATCTCATAATTAAATCATTCTTACTTGTGCCATAAAATAAACATAAATCTTTCATCATAACACAAAGAATAAAATGGGTTTCATAAACATCATCCCATCCTAACATAATCCATATTAAAGTAATGGATATAATTTCATAATAAGAAAATTGAAACCATGTAAATCATAGATACAATAAACTTGAAACATCCATGTATAAAATAATGTCATCTTAGATGGAAAATGGTTTTGATAAAACACTTGAAATGAATTCTTGAGGAAAATATCCTTTCTTCTTAAAAATAAATTTCTTTTCACAAAATGTCGTGGAATTTTAAAATAAAATGATTTTGTTTAAAATAGTCATTAAATCTTTCAGAGGAAGCTTCAGGAAAATAAGGCTTTATAAAACCGTAAAAATATGTTCATGCTGTATAAGTTAAAAAAACATTCCGCACGTACTTTTTCCGGAAAAGTCAAAAAAGTTCCTCGTAACGTAAAAAACAAGATTCCTTACATACCATGTAGTAAAAGACAAAATGGATATAAAGGACATTAAATATACATAAAAAAACTTTTAGAAAACATGGACTTGGATGATAATAATAACACTATCAAATACTTACGAATAAACAATCTCGGATAAGAACGAGATTGGAAAGGTTATCCCTTACCTTAGGTCTGAAATGCTTCGTATGGATCCGAACCTCCTGTATAATGATTTAAATAATTTCATTGACTTATTACATAATCATATTCATTTTTATGATATCATATATGTCTCACTTATTACTTTATACTACCCGTTCTTTTGTAAATTCCATGTTAAAGCAGCGTTTTGGGTAAAATCATTTCATTTATCATATGTGTTTCGACTTGTCGTTCTTGATATTATTACTTATATACTGATTTACATAATTATAGAATGTAAAATATTATTTATATATAATATATATTCATCATATAAATATATATTATAGATCGACAAAAGGAATGAAATACACCGTTCCTGGAGACGGTAGGTCGTACGTACGCATGAACGCTGTTTTCATTTCCTTATTGAATTGAATGAAATTAAATAGATGACATACATATATATATACATAAATCCAGTAGCATTATTATGTCATATATTTAATTATTATTCATTATATATCCTTTATAATCATTCTCTAATGGTTAATCATGGAAAATGAATATCATCGTGTTCGTGGAGACGGTAGTCTGTACATACGCACGAGCGATGATATCATTCCCATGATCATGGAATTGTATTGGTGTAGAGACCCAAAGCCTGACGTACATGGACATTACATTACTTTTTCAGAATACTTAGTACATAACAAAAACACACACACAAGTACCGTAATAGTTTAGTGTCTTTGGAAACTCGGAATATAATCTTCTAATCGTGGTGAAAGATCTTCAACATATCCCATAAAGATCTTTTTTTTATAAAACTAAATCCTTTATTTATGTCCTGGGAAAAGAAAACATAAAAGGGTGAGCTCAAATGCTCAGTAAGGGTAAAGAAAATAAATATCAATCATGTCATATTCATAAGAACATATCTTTTGGAAATCTTAACCTGCAAAAGAGATCATAATTTCATAACATGGGATAAATCATCGTAGTGAAATATAATCCCAATAATCATAACATAAAACATGAAACTTTGTGGCATACACACATAATCATAGAGAATCATATCCAATTAGTCAAAACTCATTTCCAAGACTATCTTAGTGGACAAATTCCATTTCTGAACCGAGTCACCCTCATTTCAGTCCTGTTTCACTGAACCGATATAACCTATCGTTCCAGCCATGTCTATCTCAAGAGATATAAAATCTTTACCCAATGCATTGGAGGGAGATATAGGTCCCACCCATCTCATAATGATACCATTCTTATGTGTGCCACAAAATCATAAATCATACATCGTTGCATAACCCATGTAGTAAAAATGGGATTCTTAAACAACATGACATCATAAAACAATTCATATAAGATAAAGGAATTCATAAAAATATTTCCATCACAACATAATCAAATACATGTAATAATATGGATATAAATAGAACCCTATATTATCTTATATGGAAAATAATTTTGATAAAACACTTGAACTCCATTATTGAGGAAAATATCCTTTCTACTTCAATTTTTTTTTTCCTTTCTTAACATGTCATACAATTTTAAACTAAAAGAAGTTGATTAAAAATAAACTTGAAAACTTTTATAGGAATATTCTTGGAAATATTGTTTTAAAAATACATTTATGCCGTATAAGTTAAAAAAACATTCTTCTCGTACTTTTGTCGGAAAAGTCAAAAAAGCACTTCGTACGAAAAATGACAAAAGATTCCTTTCTTATCTTTTACTAAAAACTCACCGAAGGGTAAAATTGGATTTAAACAATTGTAGGTGGATGAAAATAATATTACATATTGAGGAAACATGGATTTGGATGATAAAATACACCCCAGGAAATTCCAAAGTATAAAAAATCTCGGATAAAAATGAGATTGTGATATTTCCCTTACCTTATGTCCGATATGCTTTGTACATATCTGAACCTCCTGTATAATGATTTAAATAATGTCATTAACTTATTACAGAATCATATTCATTGTTATGATATCATATATGGTTCACTTATGACTTTATATTACCTGTTCTTTTGTAAATTCCATGTTAGAGAAGCGTTTTGGGTAAAATCGTTTCATTTATCGTAGGTGTTTGGACTTGTTGTTCTTGACATTATTATTACTTATATCATGATTTAATTACTTCAAGAATATAAAACATGATTTATATATCATATATATTCAGTATATATATATATATATAATAGATAGATAAATGAAATGAAACACACCGTTCATGGAGACGGTAGTCCGTACGTACGCATGAACGCTGTTTTCCTTTCCTTATTGTCTTGAATGGAAGTAAATAGAAGAAATAAATATATATATACATAAATACAGTAGATTTAAAATTTCAAATATTTCATTATTATTCATTATATATACTTTATAATCATTCATGAATGGTTAATGTGGAGAATGAATCTCATCGCGTCGTGGAGACGGTAGTCCGTACGTACGCACGAGTGATGATATCGTTCTCATGATCGTGAAGTTGTGTTGAAGTGTATGTATAATATTTAAGTATAAATATCACTTTATAATAATCATATATAGTTACTCATTACACCATTATACCCATCCAATTAAGGTGGTGGCGGAAAATAGATTACACCACGGCGTGGAGACAGTATTCTGTACGTATGCACGCGCGGTGATTTCCTTTTTCCGTAGGATGGATATAAGGTTAATTAGAGTTGTTTCATATTTATAATAACATATCAGTATATAAGAAATACTGATGTTATTACTTTATCATGAAACAACTAAGGAAGAATAAGTTGAAGAAGAAAGAAATTGAAAAAGATCGGTAATGGATATTACCTCTTTTTGACGCGCCTTTTCTTAACCTCCACTTAAAGAACTAAAGATGGTCTTTGAAGAAGACCAGGACCTCTATAATGATACTAGGGAAGTGGATAAGATATTTTTTCAGGGTTTGGACGAGCTTGAATGCTCAAAGTTGTGTGAGGAGGAGAGGGAGGAGGTGCCCTTTTATAAGGGAGGAGAGGGGCACCTTAGGAAAATCTCAAAATATTATTTTATATTAAGGTCAAATTCGGTTTATAACGGTTCCAAATGGTATTATTTAGAATATAAAGTGGGTATGGGTCGACATCCTATCATCCAATAGGATTTAGACAAGTTTAGATTATTATTTTAACCTTATCAATTAGATTTAACTCTAAGTTAAATAATTTAACTTTTACCGTGTCTTTTTGTTTTCATACACTATATGGTTAATAAGATTACCATAACAAGCCAAACGAACCCCAAGTTGTTTATTATTAATATATATATCCTTATATAAGTCATTTTGCCGAACCTTAGATTTTTAGGAATTAAATAACAATTAATAATATAATATTTGTTTTAAAAACTAATTTATGTCAATTTTGACACTATTTGGTACATGATTTTTATGAAATTCATAACAGAATTATAAGTTCGAAAAAAGTTAATTATATCAACAATAACATGTCATATTAACCTAGAAAATTAATGTTAGTCATAAAAAGTCTAAAATTACATTTATTTGGGCATTTATAACATCAATTTTGTCAATATTTCATTAATAAGACAATTACTGCATCATATTTGTGTCATAATAAATGATACTTATTTAATCCCTAAAAATTCTAAATAAATATCTATGATGTAGATAATTGTATTATATTTCTGGAGACTATTCAGGTTCTAAGTTTCATGAAGTTTATCACTAAATTAAAATTATTATACTTATAAGATTTAAGAAAGTGACATGTTGTCACATTCTTTGGTTTTAATAATAATTAAATTATTTTCATGGCCAAAATCCCATAAAATGAATCTAATCCGACCATTAGGTTATATGGGTCTACTTTTAGCCATCCAATAGGATTTTTCCAAGTGTTAGGGTAATTTTATAATCTTATATTTACCCTTAATTACCCGATTTACCTTTAACTATAGTATGTAAAATTTACCGTAGTTACTATTCACAATGCCCAAAAATAAGAAGTAGCTTATTAACATAATTTGGACCCACTGATTTTAAATATGGAATCCATTTTTCCAAATTCAATACGCAAAAGATGCAGAAATTAAATTAAAATTAATCCCGTTGTCGAAAGAAAATGGGTTTTTCTTGAAAACATTGCAAAAGATTGAATTTATTTAACCTACGAATTCAATGTAAAATAAATGCTAATGACATACATTATATTAAATGGTAAAAATATATTATATTAATACTTTAAAACCATTATATATTATAACTTAACCACATAAGATATTACAATGAAAAAAGTTGTTTTTAATTAAAATATAGCGTGTTTTTACTATTCATTAAAATATGAAAGTTATCGAAAAAATATCAAAACTTTATCTAATGTAAATTTTTATATCTTGATTAAAAAGAAGAATTTTATTTTTTCAAATTGAACTTATAAACATGTCAAAAACTAGATTCAAAGTGGGTGCGCCATCAAAAGGCTGCAAAACTGCATTTTTTGAAAAATACTTATTTTACCGGAAAAATTTATTTAGTTCTTATACCATGTTCTAGAAATGTGTAAGTTGAATAATAATGTTATAAAATTCAAATTTTAGTTAACACTATTCATAATGGATAGTTCATAACAATATTATAATAATACATCGTTGTTTAGTAAAACCCGGTATTGCGTACAACACACGCTATCGAGGAAGGTCGCGATTGCGTGTAACGCAAGCCAAGTAAGGGTTTCATGTTGTGAAAGAATCCTTCGTTGTTTCGTATAATAGAATCCAACCATATTTCATTTATACATTTAATATATATATATACTCAATGTTGCGTAGAATAACTATTATCAAAATTGTGTGTAACACGATCCAAGAATAGTGTTGCGTATACTGCAAGCTAATACGGTGTTGCGTATAGCGTAGGGTAATCTTGGTGTAGAATAAAACACAAGAAATTAATGAAATTAAAAGAATATTTTTCATAAAATCTCAGGGTGTTACATTCTACCCCCCTTAAAATGAATTTCTCCCTCGATATTCGTCGGGGTTATAAATGGTTTACTACTCGAAAGTTTGTTTAAAAGAAACCCACATCGTAAAAAGGAATACCAAAACTTGGCTTTAAAAACTAAAGTATGAAATGTAACGATTACCCAAATAAACTAATCACTGGGTTTCCACATAGGTGAAAATATGGATATGGAAGAGAAATCTAACCATCATGTTCTGATGGAGAGTGGTAGAGAACATGGCTATGGAAAAGCCAGCAATCACAAAGCCATAAATTTGTGATGATATAAGGTACCATCCGATTCATCATATATAAGATCACTAGGACAACATTTTTGGTTTTCAAGATCATTTCCCTAAAGTTGATGAAATTGGAATTAGAAGAAATAATTTCGTGATTTTGGTATAGTCTCACCATTTTTCATTCTTTGGAAAATTTCCACTTTATCTCTTAAAGAAATGAAGTTGAATTTGTCATTCGTGATGTGTTAGCAGATCATGTGATAGAATAATGGGTCATTCCATCTATCTCAAACAAAAGGTTAGAAAAGTTATCAAAAAATACATAAGTCCATCTATAGTGAGATTAATCATATATGGTTCCTAAAATGGACTTATACTTCATATATCATACTGCTTAATATAATAAAACTAGTTTCTATTAAACATGGACTTCCTATAGGCCAGTGGTAGGCGATAAAGGCCAGTCGCACTTCGGTTGTGGGTTCGATTCCGACAGCCTTGTCCAACACGATGGGTTGTCGCCCGTCCTGCAGGTTGTCCTTTTTTCTAAAACTACATTACTATAACATCACATAAATAATATAAAAAAAAAAAGTTCTATCCTTAAACAATACTAACATATGGTTAACATAATCCATTCCAATCTTTAGGCTTATCTAAAATACTTCGGTCCAAGCTCATAGTATAAAGAAAATGATAACTTGAAATGTCGTCAACCAAGCATGTGAATACCATCATTTATCCCCCATATATCTTTTTGGTAACATTCTAATCATGTGAATACCTTAATGATGTATTCTCTTAAAAAAATGAATACCCATTAAACCTTAGATAAAACATGAATGCTGTCAAAAGTTAACTCTTTCCACATACCAAAATCCAAAAATTCTATACACTCAAACCATGATATAACCTTCTCCTTATATCAGTCATGAGCTCATGAATACTATCAAGCATTTAATTTTCTCCTTATCCCTTCATTATGCGCATATCATCTAAAAATATCTGAATAACCATTCATGGATACTGGTAACATTAATCATACACTTTCAAAACTCAAGGAAAGACAACAGTGTAACAATCCTTAGATGTCTCTTTATTCCATAGTACCATGAGATTACTTATACAACATTACACATGATAAAAATGTAATCATTCCACTACATTCTTAAACCATTGACCGAGCTTCAACAATTCTTTCATCTCACATATCATTTGTAGTCTCTTTATCATCATCCACATAAATACTACCCATACGACCATACTGATTCTCTTCATGAGACT
Organism: Viscum album; assembly: GCA_963277665.1. Lineage (NCBI taxonomy): Eukaryota > Viridiplantae > Streptophyta > Magnoliopsida > Santalales > Viscaceae > Viscum > Viscum album. The sequence continues at coordinate 1,033,230,256 of OY728140.1, forward strand.
TTCCCTTAGGGCATTGGTTTACATAAGGCCCGTACATTCCGTATTTAAAACATTTAACCATTTTTGATGTGGTAGCAATACCATTATCCTCATCCCTGGTGTTAACTGAACCTTTTCCTTTGAATTTACTGGCTTTGTGTCCTTCTTTTCCACACCCAAATAATCTTCCAGTTCCTTTAAAACATTCTACTTGATGCCTCTTCCCACATGATTTACATAGGGGAAATTGAACTTTCTTTCCTCTATGATCATCATGAAACTCCATCTTTATCTTATTAGCCGAGTCAGGAAATTTACCAAATTTTACTTTATTGATCATATTATGAGATTGCTGATTCAGCATAATAATGATGTTTGGACTTCCAAATCCCATTTCATTTGGTTGCTCATGAAGAATATCATTCCATTGTCCATCATATCCTCCATTATCGTGAATCATATTGTTTCCAGCCATTTTCTAAAACCCAAAAAGAATAGTGTGAGAGGAAAAAATCATAATAAAGGGGGAGTAACTTCAATATCTAACATCTTTGGTTTAATCTAATAATGTTACCATAGTTCTAGGACTATATCTTATACGTATAATTATCCTTAGGGACATCCCTAGACATACCTTAGAAATATCTCTAGGGATCTCACTATCATTTTCGCATCCTAGTTTCCAAAGGTTGACTAAACTTTTCCTCTGATACCAACTGTAGAGACCCGAAGACTGACATACATGGACATTACATTACTTTTGCAGAATAATTAGTACATAACAAAAACACACACATAAGGACCGTAATAGTTTAGTGTCTTTGGAAACTTGGAATATAATCTTCTAATCGTGGTGAAAGATCATCAACATCTCCCATAAAGATCTTCTTCTTTTTTCTAAACCTAAATCCATTATTTATGTCCTGGGAAAAGAAAACATAAAAGGGTGAGCTCAAATGCTCAGTAAGGGTAAACAAAAGAAATATCAATCACATCATATTAATAAGAACATATCTTTTGGAAATCTTAACCTGCAAAAGAGATCATAATTTCATAACATTGGATAAATCATAGTAGTGAAATTTAAACCCAATAATAATAACTTAAAACATGAAACATTGTTTCATACACACATAATCATAGATAATCATATCTTATTAGTCAAGACTCATTGCCAAGACTATCTTAGTGGACAAAGTCCATTTTTGAACCGAGTCACCCTCGTTTCAGTCCTGTTTCACTGAACCGGTATAACCTACCATTCCAGCCATGTTTATATCATGAGATATAAAATCTTTACCCAAGGAATTGGAGGGAGATATATGTCCCACCCATCTCATAATGATACCATTCTTATGTGTGCCACAAAATCATAAATCATACATCATTGCATAACCCATGTAGTAAAAATGGGATTCTTAAACAACATGACATCATAAAACAATTCATATAAGATAAAGGAATTCATAAAAATATTTCCATCACAACATAATCAAATCCATGTAATAATAGGGATAGAAACAGAACCCTATATTATCTTATATGGAAAATAATTTTGATAAAACACTTGAACTCCATTATTGAGGAAAATATCCTTTATACTTCAGAAACATTTTTCCTTTCTTAACATGTCATACAATTTTAAACTAAAAGAAGTTGATTAAAAATAAACTTGAAAACTTGTAAAGGAAGATTCTTGGAAATATTGTTTTAGGAATCTATTTATGCCGTATAAGTTAAAAAACATTCTTCTCGTACTTTTGTCAGAAAAGTCAAAAAAGTACTTCGTACGAAAAACGACAAAAGATTCCTTTCTTATCTTTTACTAAAAACTCACCGAAGTGTAAAATTAGATTTAAACAATTGTAGGTGGATGGAAATAATATTAAATATTGAGGAAATATGGATTTGGATGATAAAATACACCCATGGAAATGCCAAAGTATAAACAATCTCGGATAAAAATGAGATTGTGATATTTCCCTTACCTTATGTCTGATATGCTTTGTACGTATCCGAACCTCCTGTATAATGATTTAAATAATGTCATTAACTTATTACAGAATCATATTCATTGTTATGATATCATATATGGTTCACTTATGACTTTATATTACCCGTTCTTTTGTAAATTCCATGTTAAAGAATCGTTTTGGGTAAAATCGTTTCATTTATCGTAGGTGTTTGGACTTGTTGTTCCTGACATTATTATTACTTATATCATGATTTACTTACTTCAAGAATATAAAAAATGATTTATATATCATATATATTCAATATATATATATATAATAGATAGATAAATGAAATGAAACACACCGTTCATGGAGACGGTAGTCCGTACGTACGCATGAACGTTGTTTTCCTTTCCTTATTGTCTTGAATGGAATTAAGTAGATGACATACATATATATATATATATAAATAAATCCAGTAGGTTTAACATGTCATATATTTCATTATTATTCATTATATATACTTTATAATCATTCATGAATGGTTAATGTGGAGAATGAATCTCATCGCGTTGTGGAGACGGTAGTCCGTACGTACGCACGAGCGATGATATCGTTCTCATGATCGTGAACTTGTGTTGAAGTGTATGTATACTATTTCAGAATCAATATCACTTTATAATAATCATATATAGTTACTCATTACACCATTATACCCATCCAATTAAGGTGGTGGCAGAAAATAGATTACACCACGGCGTGGAGACGGTATTCCATACGTACTCACGCGCGGTGATTTCTTTTTTCCGTAGGATGGATAGAAGGTTAATTAGAGTTGTTTCATATTTATAATAACATATAAGTATATAAGAAATACTTATGTTATTACTTTATCATGAAACAACGAAAGAAGAAGAAGTTGAAGAAGAAAGAAATTGAAAAAGATCGGTAATGGATATTACCTCTTTTTGACGCGCCTTTTCTTAACCTCCCCTTAAAGAACTAAGGATGGTCTTTGAAGAAGACCAGGACCTCTAGGATGATACTAGGGAAGTGGAGAAGATATTTTGGCAGGGGTTGGACGATCTTGAATGCTCAAATTTGTGTGAGGAGGAGAGGGAGGATGTGCCCTTTTATAAGGGAGGAGAGGGGCACCTTAGGAAAATCTCAAAATATTATTTTATATTAAGGTCAAATTCGGTTTATAATGGTTCAAAATGGTCTTATTTCGAAGCTAAAGTGGGGATGGGTCAAAATCATCTCATCCAATAGGATTTAGACAAGTTTAGATTATTATTTTAACCTTATCAATTAGATTTAACTCTAAGTTGAATAATTTAACTTTTACCGTGTCTTTTTGTTTTCTTACACTATATGGTTAATAAGCTTACCATAACAAGCCAAAAGAACCCCAAGTTGTTTATTATTAATATATCTATACTTATCTAAGTCATTTGGCCGAACCTTAGATTATTAGGATTTAAATAATAATTAATAATATAATATTTGTTTTAAAAACTAATTTATGTCAATTTTGACACTATTTGGTACATGATTTTTATGAAATTCATAACAGAATTATAAGTTTGAAACAAGTTAATTATATCAACAATAACATGTCATATTAACCTATAAAAGTAATTTAAGTCATAAAAAGTCTCAAATTATATTTATTTGGGAATTTATAACATCAATTATGTCAATATTTCATTAATAAGACAATTACTGCATCATCTTTGTGTCATAACAAATGATAATTATTTAATCCCTAAAAATTCTAAATAAATTCCTATGATGTATATAATTGTATTAGATTTCTGGAGACTATTCATTTTCGAAGTTACATGAAGTTTATCACTAAATTAAAATTATTATACTTATACGATTTAAGAAAGTGACATGTTGTCACATTCTTTGGTTTTAATAATAATTAAATTATTTTCCTGTCCAAAAGTATATAAAATGAATCTAATCCGACCCTTAGGTTATATGGGTCTACTTTTAGCCATCCAATAGTATTTTTACAAGTGTTATGGTAATTTTATAATCTTATATTTACCCTTAATTACCCGATTTACCTTTAACAATAGTATGTAAAATTTACCGTAGTTACTATTCACAATGCCCAAAAATAAAAAGTAGCTTATTAACATAATTTGGACCCACTGATTCCAAATATGGAATCCATTTTTCCAGATTCAATATGCAAAAGATGCATAAATTAAATTAGAATTAATCCCGTTGTCGAAAAAAACGGGTTTTTCTTTAAAACATTGCAAAAGATTGAATTTATTTAACCTACGAATTCAAGGTAAAATAAAAGATAATGACATAAATTATATTAAATGGTAAAAATATATTATATTAATACTTTAAAACCATTCAATATTATAATTTAACCACATAAGATATTACGATGAAAAAAGTTGGTTTTAATTAAAATATAGCGTGTTTTTACTATTCATTAAAATATGAAAGTTATCGGAAAAATATCAAAACTTTATCCAATGTAAATTTTTATATCCTGATTCAAAAGAAGAACTTAATTTTTTCAAATTGAACTTATAAACATGTCAAAAACTAGATTCAAAATGGGTGTGCCATCAAAAGGCGGCAAAACTGCATTTTTTGAAAAATACTTATTTTACCCGAAAAATTTATTTTGTTCTTATAACATGTTCTAGAAATGTGTAAGATGAATAATAATGTTATAAAATTCAAAATTTAGTTAACACTATTCATAACAGCTAGTTCATAATAATATTATAATAGTATGTCGTTGTTTAGTAAAACCCGGTATTGCGTACAACACACTCTATCGAGGATGGTCGTGATTGCGTGTAACGCAAGCCAAGTCAGGGTTGCGTGTTGTGAAAGAATCCTTCGTTGTTTCGTATAATAGAATCCAACCATATTTAATTTATACATTGAATATATATATATATATATATATACTCAATGTTGCGTGGAATAAATATTATGAAAATTGTGTGTAACACCATCCAAGAATAGTGTTGCATATACTGCAAATTAATATGGTGTTGCGTATAGCGCAGGGTAATATTGGTGTAGAATACAACACAAGAAATTAATGAAATTAAAAGAATATTTTTCATAAAATCTTAGGGTGTTACATTCTACCCCCCTTAAAATGAATTTCGCCCTCGAAATTCGTTAGGGTTATAAATGGTTTACTACTCGAAAGTTTGTTTAATAGAAACCCACATCGTAAAAAGGAATACCAAAACTTGGCTTTAAAAACTAAAGTATGAAATTTAACGATTACCCATATAAACTAATAATTGGGTTTCCACATAGGTGAAAATATGGATATGGAAGAGAAATCTAACCATCATGTTCTGATGGAGAGTGGTAGAGAACATGGCTATGGAAAAGCCAGCAATCACAAAGCCATAAATTTGTGACGATCTAAGGTACCATCTGATTCATCAGATATAAGAGCACTAGGACAACATTTTTGGTTTTCAATATCATTTCCCTAAAGTTGATGAAATTGGAATTAGAAGAAATACTTTCGTGATTTTGGAATAGTCTCACCGTTTGTCGTTCTTTGGACAATTTCCACTTCATCTCTTAAAGAAATGAAGTTGAATTTGTCATTCGTGATTCGTTAGCAGATAATGTGATAGAATGATGGGTCATTCCATCTGTCTCAAACAAAAGGTTAGAAAAGTTATCAAAAAATACATAAGTCCATCTATAGTGAGCTTAATCATATATGGTTCCTAAAATGGACTTATAATTCATATATCATACTGCTTAATATAATAAAACTAGTTTCTACTAAACAGGGAATTTTTGTAGGCTAGTGGTAGGCGATAAAGGCCAGTCGCACTTCGGTTGTGGGTTCAGTTCTGACAGCCTTGTCCAACGCGATGGGCTGTCGCCCGTCCTGCAGGTTGTCCTTTTTTCTAAAACTACATTACTATAAAATCACATAAATAATATGAAAAAAAAGTTTTATCCTTAAAAAATACTAACTTATGGTTAACATAATCCATTCCAATCATTAGGCTTATCTAAAATACTTCGTTCCAAGCTCATAGTATAAAGAAAACAATAACTTGAAATGTCGTCAACCAAGCATGTGAATACCATCATTTATCCCCCATATATCTTTTTGGTCACATTCCAATCATGTGAATACCTTAATGATGTATTCTCTTAAAAAAATTAATACCCATTAAACCTTAGTGAAAACATGAATGCTGTCAAAAGTTTACTCTTTCCACATACCAAAATCCAAAAATTCTATATACTCAAACCATGATATAACCTTGTCCTTATATCAGTCATGAGCTCATGAAAACTATCAAGCATTTAATTTTCTTATTATCCCTTCATGATGCGCATATCATCTAAAAATATCTGAATAAACATTCATGGATACTCGTAACATTAATCATACACTTTCAAAACTCAAGGAAAGAAAACAGTGTAACAATCCTTAGATGTATCTTTATTCCATAGTACCATGAGATTACTTATACAACATTACACATGATAAACATGTAATCATTCCCCTACATTCTTAAACCATTGACCCAGCTTCAACAATTCTTTCATCTCACATATCATTTGTAGTCTCTTCATCATCATCCACATAAATACTACCCATACGACCATACTGATTCTCTTCATGAGACTTTCCCTTGGGTAATTGGTTTTCTTAATGCCCGTAAATTCCACATTTAAAACATTTAACAATTTTTGATGTCGTAGCAATACCATTATCCTCATCCCTGGTGTTAACTGAACCTTTTCCTTTGAATTTACTGGCTTTGTGTCCTTCTTTTCCACACCCAAATCATCTTCCAGTTCCTTTGAAACATTCTCCTTGATGCCTCTTCCCACATGATTTACATAGGGGAAATTGAACTTTCTTTCCTCTATGATCATCATGAAACTCCATCTTTCTCTTATTAGGCGAGTCAGGAAATTTACCAAATTTTACTTTATTGATCATATTATGAGATTGCTGATTCGGAATAATGATGATGTTTGGACTTCCAAATCCCATTTCATTTGGTTTCTCATAAAGAATATCATTCCATTGTCCATCATATCCTCCATTATCGTGAATCATCTTGTTTCCAGCCATTTTCTAAAACCCAAAAAGAATAGTGTGAGAGGAAAAAATCATAATAAAGGGGGAGTAACTTCAATATCTTACATCTTTGGTTTAATATAATAATGTTTCCATAGTTCTAGGACTATATCCTATACATATACTTATCCTTAGGGATATCCCTAGACATACCTTAGAAATATCTCTAGGGATCTCACTAACGTTTTCGCATCCTAGTTTCCAAAGGTTGACTAAACTTTTCCTCTGATACCAACTGTAGAGTCCCGAAGCCTGACGTACATGGACATTACATTACTTTTGCAGAATACTTAGTACATAACAAAAACACACACACAAGGACCGTAATAGTTCAGTGTCTTTGGAAACTTGGAATATAATCTTCTAATCGTGGTGAAATATCTTCAACATCTCCCATAAAGATCTTCTTCTTTTTTCTAAACCTAAATCCTTTCTTTATGTCCTGGGAAAAGAAAACATAAAAGGGTGATCTCAAATGCTCAGTAAGGGTAAACGAAAGAAATATCAATCACATCATATTCATAAGAACATATCTTTTGGAAATCCTAACCTGCAAAAGAGATCATAATTTCATAACATGGGATAAATCATAGTAGTGAAATGTAATCCCAATAATCATAAATTAAAACATGAAACTTTGTGTCATACACACATAATCATAGAGAATCATATCTTATTAGTCAAGACTCATTTCCAAGACTATCTTAGTGGACAAAGTCCATTTCTGAACCGAGTCACCCTCGTTTCAGTCCTGTTTCACTGAACCGGTATAACCTACCGTTCCAGCCATGTCTATCTCATGAGATATAAAATCTTTACCCAATGCATTGGAGGGAGATATAGGTCCCACCCATCTCATAATGCTACCATTCTTATGTGTGCCACAAAATCATAAATCATACATCATTGCATAACCCATGTAGTAAAAATGGGATTCTTAAACAACATGACATCATAAAACAATTAATATAAGATAAAGGAATTCATAAAAATATTTCCATCACAACATAATCAAATCCATGTAATAATAGGGATAGAAACAGAACCCTATATTATCTTATATGGAAAATAATTTTGATAAAACACTTGAACTCCATTATTGAGGAAAATATCCTTTCTACTTCAAAAACATTTTCCCTTTCTTAACATGTCATACAATTTTAAACTAAAAGAAGTTGATTAAAAATAAACTTGAAAACATTTAAAGGAAGATTCTTGGAAATATTGTTTTAAAAATCCATTTATTCCGTATAAGTTAAAAAAACATTCTTCTCGTACTTTTGTTGGAAAAGTCAAAAAAGTACTTCGTACGAAAAACGACAAAAGATTCCTTTCTTATCTTTGACTAAAAACTCACCGAAGGGTAAAATTGGATTTAAAAAATTGTAGGTGGATGGAAATAATATTAAATATTGAGGAAATATGGATTTGGATGATAAAATACACCCCATGAAATGCCAAAGTATAAACAATCTCGGATAAAAATGAGATTGTGATATTTCCCTTACCTTATGTCTGATATGCTTTGTACGTATCCGAACCTCCGGTATAATGATTTAAAAAATGTCATTAACTTATTACAGAATCATATTCATTGTTATGATATCATATATGGTTCACGTATGACTTTATATTACCCGTTATTTTGTAAATTCCATGTTAAAGAAGCGTTTTGGGTAAAATCGTTTCATTTATCGTAGGTGTTTGGACTTGTTGTTCTTGACATTATTATTACTTATATCATGATTTACTTACTTCAATAATATAAAACATGATTTATATATCATATATATTCAGTATATATATATATATAATAGATAGATAAATGAAATGAAACACACAGTTTATGGAGACGGTAGTCCGTACGTACGCATGAACGCTGTTTTCCATTCCTTATTGTCTTGAATGGAAGTAAGTAGATGACATACATATATATATATACATAAATACAGTAGATTTAAAATGTCATATATTTCATTATTATTCATTATATATACTTTATAATCATTAATGAATGGTTAATGTGGAGAATGAAGCTCATCGCGTCGTGGAGACGGTAGTCCCTACGTACGCACGAGCGATGATATCGTTCTCATGATCGTGAACTTGTGTTGAAGTGTATGTATAATATTTCAGTATCAATATCACTTTATAATAATCATATATAGTTACTCATTACACCATTATTTCCATCCAATTAAGGTGGTGGCGGAAAATAGATTACACCACGGCGTGGAGACGGTATTCCGTACGTACGCACGCGCGGTGATTTCCTTTTTCCGTAGGATGGATAGAAGGTTAATTAGAGTTGTTTCATATTTATAATAACATATCAGTATATAAGAAATACTAATGTTATTACTTTATCATGAAACAACTAAAGAAGAAGAAGTTGAAAAGAAAGAAAATGAAAAAGATCGGCAATGGATATTACCTCTTTTTGACGCGCCTTTTCATAACCTCCACATAAAGAACTAAGGATGGTCTTTGAAGAAGACCAGGACCTCTAAGATGATACTAGGGAAATGGAGAAGATATTTTGGCAGGGGTTAGACGAGCTTTAATGCTCAAATTTGTATGAGGAGGAGAGGGAGGAGGTGCCCTTTTATAAGGGAGGAGAGGGGCACCTTAGGAAAATCTCAAAATATTATTTTATATTAAGGTCAAATTCTGTTTATAATGGTTCCAAATGGTATTATTTCTAAGATAAAGTGGGGATGGGTCGAAAGACTCTAATAAAATAGGATTTAGACAAGTTTAGATTATTATTTTAACCTTATCAATTAGATTTAACTCTAAGTTAAATAATTTAACTTTTACCGTGTCTTTTTGTTTTCTTACACTATATGGTTAATAAGCTTACCATAACAAGCCAAACGAACCCCAAGTTGTTTATTATTAATATATCTATCCTTATCTAAGTCATTTGGACGAACCTTAGATTTTTAGGAATTAAATAACAATTAATAATATAATATTTGTTTTAAAAACTAATTTATATCAATTTTGACACCATTTGGTACATGATTTTTATGAAATTTATAACAGAATGATAAGTTCTAAAAAAGTTAATTATATCAACAATAACATGTCATATTAACCTATAAAATTAATTTAAGTCATAAAAAGTCTCAAATTACATTTATTTGGGTATTTATAACATCAATTATGTCAATATTTCATTAATAAGACAATTACTGCATCATCTTTGTGTCATAATAAATGATAATTATTTAATCCCTAAAAATTCTAAATAAATTCCTATGATGTAGATAATTGTATTACCTTTTTTAAGACTATTAAAGTTAGAATTTTCATGAAGTTTATCACTATATTAAAATTATTATACTTATAATATTTAAGAAAGTGACATGTTGTCACATTCTTTGGTTTTAATAACAATTAAATTATTTTCATGGAAAAAAGTCCATAAAATGAATCTAATCCGACCCTTAGGTTATATGGGTCTACTTTTATCCATCCAATAGGATTTTTCCAAGTGTTCGGGTAATTTTATAATCTTATATTTACCCTTAATTACCCGATTTACCTTTAACTATAGTATGTAAAATTTACCATAGTTACTATTCACAATGCCCAAAAATAAAAAGTAGATTATTAACATAATTTGGACCCACTGATTACAAATATGGAATCCATTTTTCCAAATTTAATACGCAAAAGATGAAGAAATTAAATTAAAATTAATTCCGTTGTCGAAAGAAAACGGGTTTTTCTTTAAAACATTGCAAAAGATTGAATTTATTTAACCTACGAATTCAAGGTAAAATAAATGTTAATGACATACATTATATTAAATGGTAAAAATATATTATATTAATATTTTAAAACCATTCAATATTATAATTTAACCACATAAGATATTACAATGAAAAAAGTTGTTTTTAGTTAAAATATAGCGTGTTTTTACTATTCATTAAAATACGAAAGTTACCGAAAAAATATCAAAACTTTATCTAATGTAAATTTTTATATCCTGATTCAAAAGAAGAATGTTCTTTTGTCAAATTGAACATATAAACATGTCAAAAACTAGATTCAAAGTGGGTGCACCATCAAAAGGCGGCAAAACTGCATTTTTTGAAAAATACTTATTTTACCTGAAAAATTTATTTTGTTCTTATACCATGTTCTAGAAATGTGTAAGATGAATAATAATTTTTTAAAATTTAAAATTTAGTTAACACAATTCATAACGTCTAGTTCATAACAATATTATAATAATATATCGTTGTTTAGTAAAACCCGGTATTGCGTACAACACACACTATCGAGGAAGGTCGCGATTGCGTGTAACGCAAGCCAAGTCAGGGTTGCGTGTTGTGAAAGAATCCTTCGTTGTTTCATATAACAGAATCCAAACATATTTCATTTACACATTGAATATATATATATATATATATATATATATACTCAATGTTGTGTAGAATAACTATTATCAAAATTGTGTGTAACACGATCCAAGAATAGTGTTGTGTATACTGCAAGCTAATACGGTGTTGCGTATAGCGCAGGGTAATCTTGGTGTAGAATAAAACACAAGAAATTAATGAAATTAAAAGAATATTTTTCATAAAATCTCAGGGTGTTACATTCTACCCCCCTTAAAATGAATTTCTCCCTCGAAATTCGTCGGGGTTATAAATGGTTTACTACTCAAAAGTTTTTTTAATAGAAACCCACATCGTAAAAATGAATACCAAAACATTGCTTTGAAAACTAAAGTATGAAATGTAATGATTACCCAAATAAAATAATCATTGGGTTTCCACATAGGTGAAAATATGGATATGGAAGAGAAATCTAACCATCATGTTCTGATGGAGAGTGGTAGAGAACATGGCTATGGAAAAGCCAGCATTCACAAAGCCATAAATTTGTGATGATCTAAGGTACCATCTGATTCATCAGATATAAGAGAACTAGGACAACATTTTTGGTTTTCAAGATCATTTCCCTAAAGTTCATGAAATTGGAATTAGAAGAAATACTTTCGTGATTTTGGTATAGTCTCACTGTTTGTCGTTCTTTGGTCAATTTCCACTTCATCTCTTAAATAAATGAAGTTGAATTTGTCATTCGTGATGTGTTAGCATATCATGTGATAGAATGATGGGTCATTCCATTTGTCTCAAACAAAAGGTTAGAAAAGTTATCAAAAAATACATATGTCCATCTATAGTGAGATTAATCATATATGGTTCCTAAAATGGACTTATACTTCATATATCATACTGCTTAATATAATAAAACTAGTTTATACTAAACAGGGACTTCCTGTAGGCCAGTGGTAGGCGATAAAGGCCAGTCGCACTCGGTTGTGGGTTTGATTCCGACAGCCTTGTCCAACGCGATGAGCTGTCGCCCATCCTGCAGGTTGTCCTTTTTTATAAAACTACATTACTATAACATCACATAAGTAATATCAAAAAAAAAGATCTATCCTTAAACAATTATAACTTATGGTTATCATAATCCATTCCAATCTTTAGGCTTATCTAAAATACTTCGGTCCAAGCTCATAGTATAAAGAAAATGATAACTTAAAATGTCGTCAACCAAGCATGTGAATACCATCATTTATCCCCCATATATCTTTTTGGTCACATTCCAATCATGTGAATACCTTAATGATGTATTCTCTTAAAAAAATGAATACCCATTAAACCTTAGTGAAAACATGAATGCTGTCAAAAGTTAACTCTTTCCACATACAAAAATCCAACAATTCTATATACTCAAACCATGATATAACCTTCTCCTTATATCAGTCATGAGCTCATAAATACTATAAAGAATTTAATTTTCTCCTTATCCCTTCATTATGCGCATATCATCTAAAAATATCTGAACAACCATTCATGGATACTGGTAACATTAATCATACACTTTCAAAACTCAAGGAAAGATAACAGTGTAACAATCCTTAGATATCTTTTTATTCCATAGTACCATGAGATTACTTGTACAACATTACACATGATAAACATGTAATCATTCCACTAAATTCCTAAACCATTGACTGAGCTTCAACAATTATTTCATCTCACATATCATTTGTAGTCTCTTCATCATCATCCACATTAATACTACCCATATGACCATATTGATTCTCTTCATGAGACTTTCCCACAGGGAATTGGTTTGCATAATGCCCGTACATTCCACATTTAAAACATTTAACCATTTTTGATGTCGTAGCAATACCATTATCCTCATCCCTGGTGTTAACTGAACCTTTTCCTTTGCATTTACTGGCTTTGTGTCCTTCTTTTCCTCACCCAAATCATCTTCCAGTTCCTTTGAAACATTCTCCTTGATGCCTCTTCCCACATGATTTACATAGGGGAAATTGAACTTTCTTTCCTCTATGATCATCATGAAACTCCATCTTTCTCTTATTAGCCGAGTCAAGAAATTTACCAAATTTTACTTTATTGATCATATTATGAGATTTCTGATTCGGCATAATAATGATGTTTGGACTTCCAAATCCCTTTTCATTTTGTTTCTCATGAAGAATATCATTCCATTTTCCATCATATCCTCCATTATCGTGAATCATCTTGTTTCCATCCATTTTCTAAAACCCAAAAAGAATAGTGTGAGAGGAAAAAATCATAATAAAGGGGGAGTAACTTCAATATCTAACATCTTTAGTTTAATCTAATAACATTACCATAGTTCTAGGACTATATCCTATACGTATACTTATCCTTAGGGACATCCCTAGACATACCTTAGAAATATCTCTAGGGATCTCACTAACGTTTTCGCATCATAGTTTCCAAAGTTTGACCAAACTTTACCTCTGATACCAAATGTAGAGACCCGAAGACTGACGTACATGGACATTACATTACTTTTGCAGAATACTTAGTACATAACAAAAACACACACACAAGGACCGTAATAGTTTAGTGTCTTTGGAAACTCGGAATATAATCTTCTAATCGTGGTGAAAGATCTTCAACATCTCCCATAAAGATCATCTTCTTTTTTCTAAACCTAAATCCTTTCTTTATGTCATGGGAAAAGAAAACATAAAAGGGTGAGCTCAAATGCTCAGTAAGGGTAAACAAAAGAAATATCAATCACGTCATATTCATAAAAACATATCTTTTGGAAATCTTAACCTGCAAAAGAGATCATAATTTTATAACATGGGATAAATCATAGTAGTGAAATGTAATCCCAATAATCATAACTTAAAACGTGAAACTTTGTGGCATACACACATAATCATATAGAATTATATCTTATTAGTTAAGACTCATTGCCAAGACTATCTTAGTGGAAAAAGTCCATTTCTGAACCGAGTCACCCTCGTTTCAGTCATGTTTCACTGAACCGGTATAACCTAACGTTCCAGCCATGTCTATCTCATGAGATATAAAATATTTACCCAATGAATTGGAGGGAGATACAGGTACCACCCATCTCATAATGATACCATTCTTATGTGTGCCACAAAATCATAAATCATACATCATTGCATAACCCATGTTGTAAAAATGGGATTCTTAAACAACATGACATCATAAAACAATTCATATAAGATAAATGAATTCATAAAAATATTTCCATCATAACATAATAAAATCCATGTAATAATAGCGATAGAAACAGAACCCTATATTATCTTAGATGGAAAATAATTTTGATAAAACACTTGAACTCCATTATTGAGGAAAATATCCTTTCTACTTCAAAAAGATTTTTCCTTTCTTAACATGTCATACAATTTTAAAATAAAAGAAGTTGATTAAAAATAAACTTGAAAACTTATAAAGTAAGATTCTTGGAAATATTGTTTTAAAATCCATTTATGTCGTATAAGTTAAAAAAACATTCTTCTCGTACTTTTGTCGGAAAAGTCAAAAAAGTACTTCCTACGAAAAACGACAAAAGATTCCTTTCTTATCTTTTACGAAAAACTCACCGAAGGGTAAAATTGGATTTAAACAATTTTAGGTGGATGGAAATAATATTACATATTGTGGAAATATGGATTTGGATGATAAAATACATCCCAGTAAATGCCAAAGTATAAACAATCTTGGATAAAAATGAGATTGTGATATTTCCCTTACCTTATGTCCGATATGCTTTGTACGTATCCGAACCTCCTGTATAATGATTTAAATAATGCCATTAACTTATTAAAGAATCATATTCATTGTTATGATATCATATATGGTTCACTTATGACTTTATATTACCCGTTCCTTTGTAAATTCCATGTTAAAGAAGCGTTTTGGGTAAAATCATTTCATTTATCGTAGGTGTTTGGACTTGTTGTTCTTGACATTATTATTACTTATATCATGATTTAATTACTTCCAGAATATAAAACATGATTTATATATCATATATATTTAGTATATATATATATATATAATAGATAGATAAATGAAATGAAACACACCATTCATGGAGACGGTAGTCCGTACGTACGCATGAACACTGTTTTCCTTTCCTTATTGTCTTGAATGGAAGTAAGTAGATGAAATACATATATATATACATAAATCCAGTAGATTGAACATGTCATATATTTCATTATTATTCATTATATATACTTTATAATCATTCATGAATGGTTAATGTGGAGAATGAATCTCATCGCGTCGTGGAGACGGTAGTCCGTACGTACGCACGAGCGATGATATCATTCTCATGATCGTGAACTTGTGTTGAAGTGTATGTATACTATTTAAGTATCAATATCACTTTATAATAATCATATATAGTTACTCATTACACCATTATACCCATCCAATTAAGGTGGTGGTGGAAAATAGATTACACCACGGCGTGGAGACGGTATTTCGTACGTACGCAAGCGCGGTGATTTCCTTTTTCCGTAGGATGGATAGAAGGTTAATTAGAGTTGTTTCATATTTATAATAAAATATCAGTATATAATAAATACTGATGTTATTACTTTATCATGAAACAACTAAAGAAGAAGAAGTTGAAGAAGAAACAAATTGAAAAAGATCGGTAATGGATATTACCTCTTTTTGATGCGCCTTTTCTTAACCTCCACTTAAAGAACTAAGGATGGTCTTTGAAGAAGACTAGGACATCTAGGATGATACTAGGAAAGTGGATAAGATATTTTGGCAGGGGTTGGAAGAGCTTGAATGCTCAAATTGGTGTGAGTAGGAGAGGGAGGAGGTGCCCTTTTATAAGGGAGGAGAGGGGCACCTTATTAAAATCTCCAAATATTATTTTATATTAAGGTCAAATTCGGTTTATAATGGTTCCAAATGGTCTTATTTCGAAGCTAAAGTGGGGAGGGATCGCAATAATCTCATCCAATAGGATTTAGACAAGTTTAGGTTATTATTTCAACCTTATCAACTAGATTTAACTCTAAGTTAAATAATTTAACTTTTACCCTTTTTTTTTGTTTTCTTACACTATATGGTTAATAAGCTTACCATAACAAGCCAAAATGACCCCAAGTTGTTTATTATTAATATATCTATCCTTATCTAAGTCATTTGGCCGAACCTTAGATTATTAGGAATTAAATAATAATTAATAATATAATATTTGTTTTAAAAACTAATTTATGTCAATTTTGACAATATTTGGTACATGATTTTTATGAAATTCATAACAGAATGATAATTTCAAACCAAGTTACTTATATCAACAATAACATGTCATATTAACCTAGAAAATTAATTTAAGTCATAAAAAGTCTCAAATTACATTTATCTGGGCATTTATAACATCAATTATGTCAATATTTCATTAATAAGACAATTACTGCATCATCTTTGTGTCATAATAAATGATAATTATTTAATCCCTAAAAATTATAAATAAATTACTACGATGTAGATAATTGTATTAGATTTTTGGATACTATTCATGTTAGAAGTTTCATGAAGTTTATCACTAAATTAAAATTATTATACTTATAAGATTTAAGAAAGTGACATGTTGTCACATTCTTTGGATTTAATAATTAAATTATTTACATGGAAAAAGTCCATAAAATGAATCTAATCCGACCCTTAGGTTATATGGGTCTACTTTTAGCCATCCAATAGGATTTTTCCAAGTGTTAGGGTAATTTTATAATCTTATATTTACCCATAATTACCCTTTTTACCTTTAACTATTGTAAATAAAATTTACCGTAGTTACTATTCACAATGCCTAAAAATAAAAAGTAGCTTATTAACATAATTTGGACCCACTGGTTCCAAATATGAAATCCATTTTCCAAATTCAATACGAAAAATATGCAGAAATTAAATTAAAATTAATCCCGTTGTCGAAAGAAAACGGGGTTTTCTTTAAAACATTACAAAAGATTGAATTGATTTAACCTACGAATTCAAGGTAAAATCAATGCTAATGACATAAATTATATTAAATGGTAAAAATATATTCTATTTATACTTTAAAACCATTCAATATTATAATTTAACCACATAAGATATTACGATGAAAAAAGTTGTTTTTAATTAAAATATAGCGTGTTTTTACTATTCATTAAAATATGAAAGTTATCGAAAAAATATCAAAACTTTATCTAATGTAAATTTTTATATCCTGATTCAAAATAAGAATTTTATTTTGTCAAATTGAACTTATAAAAATGTCAAAAACTAGATTTAAAGTGGGTGTGCCATCAAAAGGCGCAAAAACTGCATTTTTTGAAAAATACTTATTTTACCTGAAAAATTTATTTTGTTCTTATACCATGTTCTAGAAATGTGTAAGATGAATAATAATGTTATAAAATTCAAAATTTAGTTAACACTATTCATAACGGCTAGTTCATAACAATATTATAATAATATATCATTGTTTAGGAAAACCCGGTATTGCGTACAACACACGCTATCGAGGAAGGTCGCAATTGCGTGTAATGCAAGCCAAGTCAGGGTTGCGTGTTGTGAAAGAATCCTTTGTTTATTCGTATAACAGAATCCAACCATATTTCATTTATACATTGAATATATATATATATATATACTCAATGTTGCGTAGAATGACTATTATCAAAATTGTGTGTAACACGATCCAAGAACATTGTTGCGTATACTGCAAGTTAATATGGTGTTGCATATAGCGCAAGGTAATCTTGGTGTAGAATACAATACAAGACATTAATGAAATTAAAAGAATATTTTTCAAAAAATCTCAGGGTGTTACAACTGGAGTGTATGTATAATATTTTAGAATCAATATAAATTTACAATAATCATATATATTTATTATTTACACCATTATACCCATCCAAGTAAGGTGGTGGTGGAAAATAGATTACACCACGACGTGGAGACAGTATTCTGTACGTACGCACGCGCGGTGATTTCGTTTTCTATAGGATGGATATATGGTGAAATATGGTTGTTTCGTACTTATAATAACATATTAGTATATGAGTGATACTTATGTTATTACTTCATAATGAATCAACTAAAGAAGAGTAAGTAGAAGAAGAAATAAAGTTGAAAGAATCGGTAAAGGACATTACCTCTTCTTTGAAGTGCCTCTTTGAGACCTCCGCTTAGGGCACTAAAATTGGACTTTGAAGAAGAAAAGAACCTCTAGGATGTTTCTATGGAAGTGGATAAGAGAAATTGGCATGGTTTGGCCGAGCTTGAAGGCTCAAAGTGGTGTGAGGAAGAGAGGGAGGAGGTGCCCTTTTATAAGGGAGGAGAGGGGCACCTTTGGAAGAACAAAAAATATTATTTTATTATAAAGTCATATTCTGTTTTTAATAGCTCCAAACTGATTTATTTCGAATCTAAGGTGAGGATGGGTTGAAATAATTTCATCCAATAGAAGTTAGACAAGTTTAGGTTTGTATTTTAACTTTATCATTTAGATTTAACATTAAGTTAAATAATTTAACTTTTACCATGTCTTCTTGTTTTCTTCACTTTAAGGATAAGAAACATACTATAACAATCCAAACGAACCCCAAGTTGTTTATTATTAATATATATAACCTTATCTAAGTCATTTGGCCGATCCTTGGATTTTTAGGAATAAAATAACAATTAATAATATAATATTTGTTTTAAAAACAATTTTATGTCAATTTTGACACTGTTTGGTAATTGATTTTTTTTGAAAATCATAAAAGAATGATTAGTTCGAATAAAATTAATTATATAAATAATAACATGTCATATTAACCTAGAAAATTAGTTTAATTCATAAAAAGTCTCAAATTACATTTATTTGGGTATTTATAATATCAATTATTTCAATATTTCATTAATAAGATAATTACTGCATCATCATTGTGTCATAAATAAATTAAATTATTTAATGTCTAAAAATTATAAATAAAATACCATTATGTAGGAAATCGTTTTATATTTATAATTAATATTTATAGTCGAATTTATATTATGTATCAACCTATATTAAAAATGATTTACTTATTAAACATTGATTTTAACTATTTTAACCCTTCTTTAAATAAATTAATATTAAATGTCCTAATCTTATCCAAGTGGTCCTAAATGGTTATATTTTATTACTAAGGTGGTATTTGGTCGAATTAAACTTATCCAATAGAATTAGGACATGTTTTAGGTTAATAATAATATCATTTTTATCCTTAATTACCCTATTTACTTTTCACCGTGGTAAAAAAAGTTAAAAGATACTATTCACAAAAATTATTTTCATCTCATTGAACCACATTTTACTTACTAACATCAATCGTGTCTCTCAGATTTTTAAAATTCCATTCATAGAAGCAGTAAAATTATGTTTTATGTAAATTTGCAAATTCTCCTAGGAGGTGGGTAAAAGACGGTGAAAAGTTCAATAAAATTTTTATATATCTAAAATTATTATAAAATGACTATAATGAATTACTTTGAACTTATATAGGTATTATGTATCAATTTTGACCTAAAATGAAATTAAATAAAATAAATATTTATTTAAATACAATTTCAGTTTTTAAATAGTAACCTAGTGTTTTCACTATTCATCAAAAATTGAAAGTTTTTAGAAAAATAACAAAATTGCACCCTATGGTAATTTTCATATTCCAAATCCAAAAATGAAGTCCATTTTGAAAGGTAAAATTTATAAAATTTCAAAAAGTGGGTATTACTATTCATAAAAGCTAGTTCTAATAATATTTTAAAAATATATCGTTGTTCAGTAAAAAACGGTATTGCGTACAACACACGCTATCGAGGAAGGTCGTGATTGCGTGTAATGCAAGCCAAGTCAGGGTTGCGTTTTGTGCAAGACTCTTTTGTTGTTTCGTTATAACAGAATCCAACCATTTTTCTTTTATACATTGAAAATATATATATATATACTCAATGTTGAGGAGAATGACTATTATCAAACGAACTTGAAATTGTGTGTAACATAATCTAAGAATAGTGTTGCACATACTACAAGCTAATACGGTGTTGCGTATAGCGCAATATAATCTTGGTGTAGCATTCAATAGAAGTTATGAAAGAAATTAAAGAGAATATATCTCATAAAATCTCGGGGTGTTACACGTATGGCTGAGGCCTTGTTGAATTAAATACCTAGAATTGAATAGGTAGTTAAATGAACATGTATAAATATAGTTTGGGATCGCTGCTTGGATCCAGGACCACCCCCGGGGTGCATTCCTCTGTTTAGCCGTTTGGCCAGGATACCCGAGGGTATGCCATTTTCATTTTATATTTTACTTTTTCCTTGAGAGGAATTATATGTGAATTGCATGTTGTATGTTGGGCATGGCCCGATTACTTTTTTAGCCTGAGGGCAGTGATTTGTTAGCCTGAGGGCGTAGTTCTATTAGCCTGAGGGAAATGCCTAAGGGAAAGATTCGGTTACCTGAGGGTTTCGTTTCAGTTTGGCTTGAGGGCAAGAATCTATTTTTCTTGAGGGAAATGCCTGAGGGCAAGGTACTATATAGCATGAGGGCATGGTTTTACTATATTAGCCTGAGGGAAAGGTTCTGATTTTCCTGAGGGCTTAGTTCTGAGGAACTTTTAATGTCATGAAATTGAACTGCTAAAAGAATATTTAAATGGCAATGAAACTGGAAAGTTAGTTACTTTTAAACACTACTTAGTTTATTGAATTTACTACTGCACACTATTGTTGCATAATTACGCACAATTGAGCACGAGCCTTTGGTGGGTGCCTACTGGGAATTATTTCTCACACCCTGATTGGGTCATGTCTTCGGCCCAAAAAGATTACATTTATGTAGGCGTGGATAAGGGAAAGGGTCCCTATATAGGTACTTGATTGCTACTGAGGAGTTGGGGAGCATGGGACCAGGCTTAGGCTCGCGATGCTACTGGCTGTTTTGTTTTGTTTTTCTGCACTATGTATTGTACTGTACTGTATTGTTGTGTAACATGTTCTGGATGTTTTCTTAGAACTTGAGGCATGATTCATCATTATATATAACTGTTGGTTATCTTTTACTGTAGTTGTTTATTTGTGTATGGTTTGTTGCTTCCGTTGTCGTTGTATGCCTTTTATTTTATTCTTCTGCACTACACTTTGACAAATGAGGGCATAGTTTCCCCACTATCAGACCTGGGCCCCCACTGCTAGTCGACAGCCTCTGGCGTTTGGGGAAATGCACTTGATGTCACGTGGAGAACCGTGTTCCGGGCACCAGTTGAGTGGCACCCAGGCCCGGGACATTACAACAATACCTTAGTAGTTCTAGATTTCATAAAAGTGCCAACTACCAACCTTTTCTTTCTTTTTTATTCACATAAAGCACTAAAAAGTTTCTCATATCTCAACTGCA
The DNA here is from genome assembly GCA_963277665.1 of Viscum album. Classification (NCBI taxonomy): domain Eukaryota; kingdom Viridiplantae; phylum Streptophyta; class Magnoliopsida; order Santalales; family Viscaceae; genus Viscum; species Viscum album. The sequence goes on from OY728140.1 coordinate 1,033,252,121, forward strand.
TGTCATTTTGGGCTTCAAGAATGTAGTAATTTTTCAGAGTCATCATGATCATAATTATCCCGTGTAGTATCGACCAATTCAATAGATGATGATAATATCTGACCCAGATAAGTTGAGGTCTTTCTATCCAAAATTCTAGCATTCTTCAGGAACTAGATCTTTTCTCCTTCATCCTGTATAAGAGCATATAGGATAGACCGTTTTCCATTCCCACAATAGTAACACCTGGAGAAGAACATTGATGAACTATCATATGAGATGCTTTATCCTACACAGTGAAGAGGATCAAACTCGTGAGGAAATATGGTTGCTTCTCATGATGGAGGACACCAACAACATCAATAGTGGTAACTTCAACATGATTTTTAGACTAGAATATAAAGGAACCATCATTGAGGCACTAGTAAAAAACTCATTTTCATAAGTGGGATCCCACTCTTTGGAATTTCCTAGACTAGACATGTTATGGGGACCTTCATTGGTGGGACTTGATATGCATTCCTCCAAATTTATAGCTTTTGATAAGGCCATCCCACCCTTATCATCCATTATACGACCCCCTTTATTCTTGGAACTAATAGGCTTTGTAAAATTGAGATTATGAATCTGCCTACAATTGGAAGTCCCATGGCCAAAAAGTTTTCATATGTTTTAAAAATCAGGTAGGTATTAAAAAATATTGATAATTATAATTTGTGTTTAAATTTTATTAGTTATATTTTCAAAAAAATTATTAATAATATAAATGAATAACATTCTCTAATAAATAAAGACGTATTGTTATATTTTCAAATATTACCAATGTATTGTATTTAAATGATTTTTTGGAATATATTAAACAAACTAATATATACTATTTAATTTAATTTCAATAATATATATTTAATTTTTTCATTAATTTTTTTATATTTAAGCTATTGTTTTTCAAGAGATTATAAATTACACAAACATATACACATATTATTTAAATCCACTCTCTCACACACACACAATTGAAAGAGGGTATCCGGGACACCATTAAGAATTCAGGACATATGACCATCGAGCCATAGTGCAGGCTTGGTCCTCCTTACAAGGGAAACACCATACTAATGAATGATAGTAGAATCGTTCGCCAGACCGAAAAAACCAGACCCAAAATTGAAGGATGGATATGGTGGACATGCTATCGGCCCATGTAGAAATACTGAGAGCATTATAAGTCATCAGCAATGTTAGGATGGTGATAAGAAGAGGCTTGAAGTGGTGATGTGGTTTGGTTGTTCCAGTATAGTGGGATCTAATGAATACGTAAGGGCATTATGCCTCTTGGCCCCAGTCTATGTAATTCAGGACTTTGTGTCTCTGGGCCTCCAGGTCATGTAAGAGTTCCCTCTCAACCCAGTTAAAAGAGGGGATATCAAGAAATAAAAAATATTAACTTGGAGCTATATATATAATTTCATTAAATACATTTGAATGACATTAATTTTTTGAATTGTATATCAGTACACACACACACACATATACTTACATACACATTCATAGACATGTATACACAAACACACACATACATACACATAAACAGACATGCACTTATATGCATCCATACACATAGATAAACATAGATACACATACTTACACATTCACACACACACACACACACGCATACAGAAATACACATTCACATTCATACATACATACATACAAACAAACATATATATACACATGAAAACACATACACATACACACTTATACATACACATACCCATAAATTCATATACAGATACATTCACATAAATACACATACACATTTAGACATAAACACACACACACATGAATACACATACATGCACATACCAACACATACATACGCATACAAACACATCCATACACGTACATACACATCCATACACATATATAGACACAAACATACAGAAACATACACATATCGACACATACATACCCATACATACACATACATACACATGCATACATGTACATACATGTACATACACCTACATACACATATAAACACATACACACACATACATATATCCACACACACATGGACACATACACACACATGCACCCACATACATACCCATATGTAGACATACATACATCTACAGATATAAACATAATCATACATACACATACATATGTTTCCATTCACATACATGCACAAACATACACATACACACACATACACATAAACATACATACATATATACAATTACATACACATAACAATACATGCATACATATACATATACATACACATACACAAACACAGACACATGCATATGTATACATACACACACACACATACATTGAAAAAAATACACATACACATATACATACGCAAACACATACACATACACATACGCATACACATACACATGCACATACACATATAAATACACAGACACATGCACATACAAAAACATTCATACACATACACATATATGCACAAACGTACAAATACACACACACACACACACACACAGACACACACACACACACACAGACATACATACATACATACATACATACATACATACATACATACATACATACATACATACATACATACATACATACATACATACATACATACATACATACATACATACATACATACATACATACATACATACATACATACATACATACATACATACATACATACATACATACATACATACATACATACATACATACATACATACATACATACGTACATACATACATACATACATACATACATACATACATACATACATACATACATACATACATACATACATACGTACATACATACCTACATACGTACATACATACGTACATACATACATACATACATACATACATACATACATACATACATACATACATACATACATACATACATACATACATACATACATACATACATACATACATACATACATACATACATACATACATACATACATACATACATACATACATACATACATACATACATACATACATACATACATACATACATACATACATACATACATACATACATACATACATACATACATACATACATACATACATACATACATACATACATACATACATACATACATACATACATACATACATACATACATACATACATACATACATACATACATACATACATACATACATACATACATACATACATACATACATACATACATACATACATAGATACATAGATACATAGATACATACATACATACATACATACATACATACATACATACATAGCTACATACATACATACATACATACATACATACATACATACATACATACATACATACATACATACATACATACATACATACAGACATACATACAGACACACACACACACACACACACACAATAAGAACCTGTGTTTTCTTATGAGGTATGAATTCTTTTATTTTCAGTTCAAATGCTTTGTTATGACCTTACTTATGAACCCCTTGTGATCATGGGTGTGTTGGGGGGGGGGGTGTTTGGGGCTAGTTCGGAGTCCAAACTAGATTTTAGTGGTTTTTTAGGCCTGATACATGGTTAGTCTAACCATGCGAGTAGGGTCAGTAGCTTCCCCACTCTTACCACATGGTTAGACCATGATGGGTAACCATGCCATGAGTAACACTGCAGATAAATGAAGAAAAAGACATATTTAATATTTATAAATATTTTTGAATTAAATATTAATTTTAGTTTAAAGGATTTTCTATGTTCGATAGCCTACCCGATACGCAACAGTGGGTTTCTTTGGAATCTTACGTTGCACACTAATAATATAATATTATTATTTTAAATTGTAGTTAACTCCTAGCCATTGTATTGGTGGTAATTAATGAAACAAACTACAATATTATTATAAATTATTGTTAAATGTATTTACATTTATCCAATAAAATGTTAGAGGCTTAAAATATGAATGAATCTAATTTTAGGCATAATTTACATTAAAAGGCCGATTTACCGCCTTTTAATGGAGAACCCTCTTTAAATATAGTTATGGTCACTTTAATACATTCTAATTGACCAAATATAATCCTTATTTATAATGGGGACATCAAATTTTACTTTGGGTAATTTTTTTGTATTTTTCTGATAAAGATCATTTTTTAATGAATAGAGAAAAATACTGTATTTTAATTCAAAAGTGACTTTTAACATAATTTATTTATATGGTTAGATTATATTTTTAGTTGGTTTTAAAGTGAAATTGAAGTATATTTTTACCATTTAATCCAATTTTGGTCATTGGAATTAATTTCAATTTGAAATTGGACATAAACAAGTATCAATCTTTTGATAGTTATTGTTTCTTAAAAAACGCTATTTTTTTTGATAACGTGAATTAATTTTAAAATTAATTAATGACACTTCTATGATTTTAATTTGACAAAATAGACATAAATTTTGAATTTGGAATATCAAATAATTCTTAGGCTGATTTTTTGTTATTTTTCTGAAAAACTTCAATTTTTGATGAATAGTGACACCACTTAGTGGTAGTTAAAAAAACTGACTTTTTCATTTAAATGAAATTTTAGCACTTCTGTGAATTGAATTTTAAAAATCTGAAATACATGGTTGTTATCATGAAGTAAAATATGGTTCATTAAAATGAAAATAATCTTTGGTGAATATTATCTTTTGACTTTTATTTACTGCGGTGAAAGGTAAATAGGGTAATTCAAGGTAAAGAGAATATTATAATAATTCAAAATTACCTTAACAATTGTCCAAACCTTATTGGTTGAGTCATTTATGACCATGATCATATTTGGGTCGACTTTGGGATCCCTTTGATCCACTTGGGAGTGATAATGAAAATTTAGATTAAATAACTTAATGTAAAGGCAAAAATGACAAAAGAAAATATCTTTTAGTAAATTAATTTTTAGAAGGGGTTATATAAATTATATTTTAGACTATAAATATTAATTGGAAAGAAAAAAATATTTTCTACATTATAGTATTTTCTTTATAATTTTTAGACATCGAATAAATTAAATTATTTTTGACACAATAATGATGCAGTATTGACCTCATTAATAAATGAATTAAATAAATAAGATTATAATGATTAAAATATTATCCAAAACCTATCCAATTTTTATTGGATGATTTTTTAGGAACATGAGTCATCTTATCTTTGACTATAATTATTTTTGGACCTTTAGAAACTGAATATCATTATATAATAAAATAATTTTTTCACACTTTCCTAAAGATCTCCTCCTCTCCCTTATAAAAGGAGACTACTTATAACCAATTCCTCACACCTCTCAAGCCATTTGGCTCATACAAAATCGTCCCAATTAATCTCCCTACATCCCTCTACTCCTCTTAGAAGCCTTACTTTAGGCAGAAGGCACTTCAATAAGTCCTTTTGTTTCAAACCAAAGGAAGTTACCCAAATTAAAGGTAAGAGTTTCTCTTAAATTGTTTTCTTTTATTTTACTTCTCCAACCCCTAAACTCTTTTTTCTTCCTTTGTTTTGTAACAAAACCAGTATATTAAATATACTAGGATGTTTTTATGAGAATTATTATTACTACACTTACACGCACCTCCATCTAATGTATGAAGAACATAATGTTTCTATGGATGGAAAACTAAGGCCTCACGAAACGATGATTGTTCAATTACATTTTACCACCTCTCATGGTAGCCATTATGATGGAATAGTATTTATATATGATATATATTATGTTTATTATTTCCTTATGCTTCTGTACTTCCCATTTATACCACACCTTTATGGTTTCCATAATGGGTAAATACGATAATCTCATTTGAGAAAGTGAGGACTACCGCCCCCTCAGAGTGATTTGATTCGTTAAAGCCTTTTGTGGGATGTATAATGGAATGAGTTAATGATATTATATATGATATTATACTAGAATTATAATATACCTATGTTTCATTATGTTTTATTTCCATTAAAATAAGAAATAGAAATGAAATCAGCCTTCATGCGTACATAAGGCTTACCGTCTCCATGAATGGTGCATTTCATTTCTTACCTCTAAATGTTATGTACTATTATAAAAACATGTATATACTGGATATATATGATATATATGATATCCAAATCATGAATATCATTTTGGATATAATGAACCTTTGACAACATGGACAACTTGTAAATAGAAGGCGTTCATTTTTACTCAAGTACCAAATATCGACAAAATGAACATTATTAACATAAATGATTGCATAATGTTTATAACATGGTAATAAGTGATATAAAAGGATTAATAAAATTGAAAAATGTTCTTAAGAAAGTATAAATTAACTTTAGTTTATTATTCCGGAGATTAAAGAACGATCAAGTCAAGTCGGACGCGAGGTAAGGGATTTCGTCTCAATCTCCTTTCATTGAGGTATTTTTAGTTTTATACATGACTTTATTTTATACGGTGTATAAACCCCTTTGACTTTTCATTTTATTCAAGGGGAATATTTTTATACAAAGTGTTTTACTAAACGAAAAAAATGAATTTTTTTTAATGTAAGCGGTGACAAAAACCTTTCTGCAGCCGCATGTATTATTTGATCTTTGGCTTCCTTAACAAGACGAAATGTTTTTAAATGGAAAAATAAATACCATATACTCTTTTTATGTATTTTGGTATTGAAAATTATTTTGAAAATGGATTTGTTATTTCACTATCTTGAAATGATATTCTATTATTGCAATGTGGAAATGTTATCTTTCCTTTATGCTTATGTTATGTGTTATGATCATGTTATGGTTCTTGGGAATTATTTATGTTTACGGGTGGTTCCATGATAAACCTAGGGTGGGTGAGCCCGAGATAGCTCTCCAATGCATTGGGTAATGTGATGGAGGTAAACATGAATGTTTCTTCTAAGAGATTTAGGGAATATACTGTGATGGGTATTCCAAAGTAACTCCCTATGTAGCTGTGATAACCTCAATGTAAGTATGATATGGATGCCACAAGTTAACTTTATGATTAATGATTTCTATGTGTCTTTCATAAATCTTATGATTTCATGAGGTAAGTAAATTATCTCATGTTTTATTTGTATTTATGAAAAAATAATTTCATTCTTTGTTTTATAACCCTTACTAAGCTTTTTATGCTCATCCCATGTTTTGAAACGTTTTCACAGGACTTAAAGATGAATAGGGTCAAGGATGGGATCAAGGAAAAGTCATGCTGTTCAAAACATGAAACTAGAATGACTCTTTTTTTTTCAAATGTTTTTATTTTATGATAAAAAATGGAAACTATGTAGATATGTATACCTTGTAATCTTTTGAGATGTAATAGTTATGTACTAATTCTCTAAAACACTAAACCTGAAAAGATCCTCAATGTGAATTATTCATTTAATTCAATATTATATAATATTTAAGGACAAGTCCTTATAGTTGGTATCAGAGGTCAGTTTAGATAAATTTTGGAGTTAGGGTATTGTTAAATTAATATCCATAAAGTAATCTATGTTAATATTGATGTCACGTAGCATTTACAGATTATCATATTTCTTTGCCTAAGATATTTCTATGTTCAGAATGGTTTTCAGCAGAGGAAATAGGGAATCTATGTTGGGACGACATCAAGAGGAAGACAACCTTATATATCAGCTACCTAAGATGTTCAGAATCGGAACTGAACAGTTTGTTTCAGTGATGGAACAATTGACTCAAGCAATAAATGGTGGTGGTATCCATGTATGAGATCAGCCAGATCATCCATAGAGGAACATGTCAGTAGTGGAGTATTTAATGAGGCAACATCCCCCATCATTCAAAGGATCATCTGACCATGTGCTAGATGAAGGGTGGATTAAAGCATTGGAGAATATTTTTGATGTCATGGGTTGTTCAGAACATCAAAAGGTTAGTCTTGCTGTTTACCGTTTTGAAGGTGAAGCTGATCAGTGGTGGCCGATGGTGAAAAATATCAGGGATAGTGAGGAGATTGATGCTCTCGATTGGGATTAATTCAAAGGTATGTTTCTTGAGAAATATTTTCCCAAGGTGGTCTGTCTTAGGATGGAAAAAAAATTCTTGTAATTGAGGAAAGAGGATGACTCAGTGGCTGCTTATGAAGAAAAATTCACTCGACTAGAAATGTATGCTCTAAATTTCATACGAGATCTTGATAGTAAAATGAACCGTTTTTACACAGGATTAAAGACAAAGTATTGATGGGATTTAGCTTCTCGTGAGTTCAAAAGTTATGAAAAACTTGTTCGTTATGTGAAGAAGGTAGAAATGGAATTTTCCAATGATCATGTATTCTTTGACAAACAACTGAATAAGAGGATGAGGTTGCAGGCGAAACAGGAGAACTCTTCAAAAAAGTCTGATGGTAAGAAACATAAGTTTACGATTTGTGAAAATTTTGGTAAAAGGCATGCTGAGGAATGTCTTGAATTCTGGTAAGTGCTACCGATGTGGAAAAATGGGACATAAGGCTCATAATTTCACTGAAAATGATCAGGGTAATGGTAAGATAAAATATGATTTAAAGTCAGTAAAATTTTTTAAGTACAATGAAATGTGTCATTATGCAAATGAGGGTCCAACAAAGAACTCAACTGAAGGAAAGCAGCCAGACTATAAGCAGAAAGGGGTGGTGAAATCCTTTGCAACTACTTCAGAAGATGTTGGGCCATCAAATGAAATTGTATCTGGTATACTGTTTGTTTGTTCAGATTATGCCAATGTGTTGTTTGATTCAGGGTCTACACACTCTTTCATTTCTGAGAATTTTTCTATTAAATTGGGAATTCTATCTCAAGATATAAATACAGAACTTACAGTAAAAACACCTGGAGGAAATTTTGAGGCAAAAAGAAAACATAAGAACATTCCTTTCCTTGTGTGTGGAAAGAATCTACCTGCAAATATTATTGTTTTGACGCTAGTAGAGTTTGATGTTATTTTGGGCATGGATTGGATTTCTGTTTATCATGATATGATTGATTGTAGAGCTAAAGTGGTTTCTATTCAGAATGATTTTCAGTTTGTATAAAAAAATTAACCCTTTCTGTTGATAACATATCAGGAAGCTGTGAAACTAGTAAAATATGGAAATGAATGTTACCTTTCACATATTGTTGAAAATAAAAAAATTGTTCAAATTAATGATGTGCCAGTGGTAAACGAGTACCTTGATGTTTTTCCGGATGAGTTTTCTGGTATTATACCTGATCGAGAAGTTGAATTGACTGTTGACTTAGTTCCTAATGCTAAGCCAATTTCAAAACCCTCTTATCGAATGGATCAAATTGAACTTTTAGAGTAAAAGAAGTAATTGCCGGAGTTATTAGATAAAGGTTTCATCAGACCTAGTACGTCAACATGGGGTGCTCTTATCTTGTTTGTTAAAAAGAAAGATGGTTCAATGAGACTTTTCATTGATTATAGATCATTGAATAACATCACTGTTAAGAATAAGTATCCTTTGCCTCATATCGATGATTTGTTTGATCAGCTCCAGGGAGCTCATTATTTTTCTAAGATTGACTTGAGGTCGGGGTACCATTAGTTGAAAGTACAGGAAGAAGAAATTCCAAAGACTGGATTTCATACTAGATATGACCATTATGATTTTTTAGTTATGCCTTTTGGGTTAACCAATGCACCTGCTGTATTCATGGATCTTATGAATAGAATTTTCTGAGAGGTCTTGGATCAGTTTGTGGTTGTGTTCATTGATGATATTTTGGTTTATTCCAAAATTAAAGAAAAGCATGAAAGTCATTTAATGTTTGTCTTGAAAACCTTAGAAGAAAAGAAACTATTTGGGAAATTCAACAAGTGTGATTTTTGGTAACATCAAATTTCATTCCTTGGTCACATTGTTTCAAAAAATGGCATAACTGTTGATCCTGCTAAAAGAAAAATTGTTGTAGAATGACCAAGACCAACAAATATAACCGAGATTCATAGTTCTCTTGGTTTGGCTGGTTATTAACGTAGGTTTGTTGAAAATTTTGCACGGTTATCTAGTCCAATGACAATGTTAACTCGAAAAGGTGTTAAGTTCATATGGACAAAAGAATGGGATGATTGTTTTCAGGAACTGAAAAGAATATTGGTGAATACTCCAGTTTTGGAACTATCTTCCAGAAATGGTGAGTTTGTTATCTATAGTAATGCTTCGTTGAAAGGACTGGGTTGTTTCCTAATGAAAAATGATCAGTTAATTGCTTATGCTTCACGTCAGTTGAAACCACATGAGTTAAATTACCATACACATGATTTGGAATTAGCTGCTGTTGTTTTTTATTTAAAAATTTGGAGGCATCATTTGTATGGAGTGAAGTGTTAAATATATATTGATCAAAAATGTTTGAAGTATATATTCACTAAAAAATAATTGAACATGAGACATAGGAGATGGTTGGAATTAATCAATGATTATGATTGCATGATCCATTACCATCTGGGAAAAGCAAATAAAGTGGTTGATGTTTTGAGTCGAAAAAGTAATTCTTCATTAACCATTCTATGTTTGGAACGAGATCCTTTAGTTTTTGATTTGATGAAATTTGGCATAGAAGTTGTTGTTGCAGGAAATTTTTCTATTTTTTTTAAGTTTCAGTGAAATCATCTCTATCAGATAGAATTAAGCAAGCACAGAAGGAAGACATTGAGTTACAGGAAAAGTTTGTGTTGGTTCAGAAGGGTATGTTTCCTGATTTTAACGTTGATAATGATTGTGTTTTGAGATTTGGAAAGAGATTATGTGTGTCTTATGATTTATAGTTGAATAATGAGTTGTTATGTGAAGCTCATATTTCTCTGTTTTCAGTTCATCCTTGTAGTACTAAGATGTACAGAGATCTTCGAAAGTATTACTGGTCGGATGGAATGAAAATAGATATTGCTTATTTTACTGTGAAGTGTTTGACTTGTCAGTAAGTTATAGCAGAGCGACAGTTACCGAAAGTAATGATTCAACCTTTACCAGTGCGAGAGTGGAAATGGGAAAATATATCCATAGACTTTTTTGTGGGATTACCAAAGACATCTCGAGGTAATAATGCAATTTGGGTTATAGTTGACCGATTGACTAAATCTGCTCATTTCCATCCTATTAGAGATACTATGTCTCTACATCAACTTGCTCGGTTGTACATTAAAGAGATATTTAGGTTTCCTGGAGTTACCCTCTCCATTGTATCTGATCGTGATCCCAGGTTCACTTATAACTTTTGGAAAGGCCTTTAGAAGTCATTGGGTACTTAATTAAATTTTAGTACAACTTTTCATCCTCAATCAGATGGGCAGTCATAACGAAAAATTCAGACCTTGGAAGATATGTTACGTGCTTGCTCGATGGATTACTAGGGATGTTGGGACCAAAATCTTTCTTTGGTTAAATTTTCTTATAATAACAGCTTTCATTCCAGTATACGGATGGCTCCATTTGAGTAATTATATGGAAAGCATTTTAGAACTACTACATTCTGGGATGATGTAATTGAAAGGAAGCTGATGGGACTAGAATTGGTAGAAGAGATGGTATTGAAAGTTCACTTGATTCAGAAGCACATGAGAACAGCTCAGAGTAGAGAGTTATGCAGATAACTGGAGGAAGGATCTTTCCTTTGAGTTATGTGATCATTTCTTTCTCAAAATTTCTCCATGGAAAAGTGTGATGCGTTTTGGTAAGAAGGGAAAGTTGAGTTTGAGGTTTATTGGACCTTATGAAATTCTGGAAAAAGTTGGATTAGTTGCGTACAGAGTGGCATTACCCCCAAGTTTATCCCAGGTAGACAATGTTTTTCATGTTTCAATATCGAGAATGTATATGCTAGATTCATCTCATGTTTTGAGCCCAGAGGTAGTTCAGTTGGAAGAGAATCTCTCTTATGAAGAACAACCAGTCCAGATTCTTGACCGCAGAGAGCAAGTGTTGCGGAAAAAGGTAATTCTCCAGGTAAAGGTTTTGTGGAAAAAACCATATGTTTGAAGATGAAACACATGAATCTGAAAATTCTACGAGGGAAAAATACCCCCACTTATTTTGATAAGTGAATAAAAATTTTGAGGACGCAATTTCCAAAAGGGGGGAAGGATATAACACCCCAGGTAAATGAAGAATAAGACATATTTCATATTTATTAATATTTGTGAATTAAATATTAATTTTACTTTAAAGGGGTTTCTATGTTCGATAGCGTACCCGATACACAACAGCGGGTTTCTTTGGAATCTTACGTTGCATACTAATAATATAATATTATTATTTTAAATTGTAGTCAACTACTAGCCGTTGTATTGACGTGAATGAATGAAACTAACTACAATAGTATTATACATTATAGTTAAATATATTTACATTTATCCAATAAAAATTTATAGGGTTAAAATATGAATGAATCTCATTTTAAGCATAATTTACATTAAAAGGCCGATTTACCACCTTTTAAAGGTGAAACCTCATTAAATATAGTTCTGGTCACTTTAATACATTCTAATTGACCAAATATAATCCTTCTTTAGAATGTGGATATCAAATTTTACTTTGGGTAATTTTTTGTTATTTTTCTGATAAAGTTTATTTTTTAATGAATAGTGAAAAATACTGTATTTTAATTCAAAAGTGCCTTTTAATCTAATTTATTTATATGGTTAAATTATATTTTTAGTTGGTTTTAATGTGAAATTGAAATATATTTTTACCATTTAATCAAATGTTGGTCATTGGAATTAATTTCACTTTGAAATTGGACATAAACAAGAATCAATCTTTTGATAATTACTGTTTCTTAAAAACACGCTATTTGTTTTGATAACGGGAATTAATTTTAAAATTAACTAATGCAACTTCTATGTTTTGAATTTGAAAAAATAGATATCAATTTTGAATTTGGAATATCAAATAATTTTTTGGCTGAATTTTTGGTATTTTTCTGAAAAACATCAATTTTTGATGAATAGTGTCACCACTTAGTTGTAGTTAAAAAAACTGACTTCTTCATTTAAATGAAATTTTAACACTTCTGTGAATTGAATTTCAAAAATACGACATACATGGTTGTTATCAAGAAGTAAAATGTGGTTCATTAAGATGAAAATAATTTTTGGTGAATAGTAACTTTTGACTTTTATTTACCGCGGTTAAAGGTAAATAGGGTAATTCACGGTAAAAAAAATATTATAATAATTCAAAATTACCGTAAAACTTGTCCAAACCTTATTGGTTTAGTCATTTAATACCATGAGAATCTTTGGGTCGATTTTGGGACCCCTTTTATCCACTTGGGAGTGATAATGACAATTTAGATTAATTAACTTAAAGTAAAGGCAAAAATGACAAAAGAAAATATCTTTTATTAAATTAATTTTTAGAGGGGGTTTTATAAATTATATTTTAGACTATAAATATTCATTGGAAATATAAAACAATTTCCTACATGATAGTATTTTTTTTATAATTTCTAGACATCGAATAAATTAAATTATTTATGACACAATAATGATGCAGTATTTACATCATTAATAAATGAATTAAATAAATAAGATTATAATGATTAAAATATTATCCAAAACCTGTCCAATTCTGATTGGATGATTTTATTTCGACCATGAGTCATATTATCTTATAATATAATGATTTTTGGACCTTTAGAAACCGAATATCATTATATAATAAAATAATGTTTTCACACTTTCCTAAAGAGCCCCTCCTCTCCCTTATAAAAGGAGAGCACTTCTAACCAATTCCTCACACCTATCAAGACATTTGGATCATCAAAACTCTTCACAATTAAGCTACATACATCCCTATCCTCCACTTCCAAGCATTAACTTAGGTATAAGTCACTTCAAGAAGTTCTTTTGGTTCAAACCAAAGGAGGATACCCAAATTAAAGGTAACAATTTCTCTTAAATTGTTTTCTTTTATTTTACTTCTCCAACCTCTAAAATCATTTTTATTCATTTATTTTGTAACAAAAAAAGTATCCTCAATATACTAGGATGTTTTTATGATAAGTATTAGAACTAAACTTACACACACCTCCATCTAATGGATAAAGAACATAATGTTTCTGTGGATGGAAAACTAAGGCCTCACGAAACAATGATTGTTCAATTACATCTTACCACCTCTCATGGTGGCCATTATGATGGAATCGTATTTATATATGATATATATTATGTTTTTGATTTCCTTATTCTTCTGTACTTCCCATTTATAGCACAACTTTATGTTTTCCATAGTGGGCAAATACGATAATCTCATTTGAGGAAGTGCGGACTACCGCCCCCTCAAAGTTATTTGATTCGTTAATTCCTTATGCGAGATGTATAAAGGATGCAGTTAATGATATTATATATGATATTATAATGGTATTATAATATACCTATGTATCATTTTGGTTTATTTCCATTAAAATATGAAATAGAAATGAAAGTGGCGTTCATGCGTACGTACGACTTACCGTCTCCATGAACGATGCATTTCATTTCTTACCTCTAAATGTTATGTACTATTATAAAAACGCATATATACTGGATATATATGATATATATGATATAAAAATCATGAATATAATTCTGTATATAATGAACCTTTGACCACATGGACAACTTGTAAATATAAGGTGTTCATTTTTACTGAAGTACCAAATATCGACAAAATGAATGTTATTACCTTAAATGATTGCTTAATGTTTATAACATGGTAATAAGTGATATAAAATGAATAATAAACTTGAAAAAGATTATTAATCAAGTAGAAATTAACTTTAGTTAATTATCCATGAGATTAAATAACGATCAAGTCAAGTCGGACTTGAGGTAAGGGACTTCGTCTCAATCTGCTTTCATTGAGGCATTATTAGTTTTATACATGACTTTATTTTATATGGTGTATAAACCCCTTTGACATTTCATTTTATTCAAGGGCCATCTTTTTATACTAATTGTTTTACTAAATGAAAAAAAGGAATGTTTTTTTAACATAAGCGGTGACAACGACCTTTCCACCATCGAGAGTATTATTTGATCTTTGGCTTCCTGAACAAGCCAGAATGTTTTTAAAAGGAAAAATAAATACCATATACTCTTTTTATGTATTTTGGTATTGAAAATGATTTTTACAATGGATTTATTATTTCACTATATTGAAATGATATTATATTATTTCAATGTGGAAATGTTATCTTTCCTTTATCCTTATGTTATGTGTTATGATCATGTTATGGTTCTGGGGCATTATTTATGTATACGGGTGGTTCTATGATAAACCTAGGGTGGATGAGCCCGAGATAGCTCTCAATTGCCTTGGGTAACACGACGGAGGTAAACGTGAATGTTTCTCCTAAGATATTTAGGG